>NIJG01001194.1:21257-34918 GCA_002201625.1 Euglossa dilemma | reverse complement strand
TATGGTTGAAATAATTGAAATATTTTATTATAGGGAGCAGATGTAAATGCTTGTCAACATGAACATGCATATACAGCTTTGCATTTTGCAGCTCTTAGCGGAAATGCTGAGCTGTGTCATCTTTTAATGTCTTATGGAGCAAGATTGACAGCAACAAACAGTGTAGGACGAACTCCAGCTCAGATGGCTGCATTTGTGGGAAATCATAATTGTGTAGCAACCATCAATAATTTTATTCCAAAAGCTGACATAGATTATTATGTCAAACCACAGGGATTACAAACTGAATCAATGCTTCCACCACATTTAGCAGATTCTTTTCACAAATTTATAATGCAAATTAATGTTCATCCTGTGCGTGTAGCTATGAATTTACAAAGATACCCTGGTCTTTTAGAAAATGCTGCAAAGGTAAAGTCTATATATAGTGACACGACTCGTCCAATAATATTTCTCTACAAACTTTCTTCATTTCGATTTACAGGTACAAAAGGTTTTAGAGTCTATGCATCATAAAGAAATGACAAGAGGTGCTGAAACAAATGAAGTAATGGCATTTAAATATCATTACTTGAGTTGCGTTGTAGCTGAAGTGATTAAGTTTCAAAAAAGACAAGAAGCACTCAAAGCAGAGAAAATTGATAAACCAAATGAAGAAGGAGAAGAGAAAAAGTCAGATACTATAGAAGGTCTGATAAGAAAATTTCTAAAATGTAGTAAAAGTGATGGTGTACCAGAGTACCAAGAAGCTTTTTTGAGAGAAAGCGTAAGAGAATTTCCGTATAGAGAAAGTACGATTTTTCGTCAAATGGTAGCAACTCTTGCAGCTAGCGATCCACCATCTGCTGCATCGGTAGTATCAGCTGTGATTGATGGTCAAAGAGCTTTCTTAGATAATGCACAAGTCTGCATTACTTGTGGAGAAGATAAAGCTAACAAAAAGTGTAGCAAATGTAAAGCGGTGCAATATTGTGACAGGGAATGTCAAAGACTTCATTGGTTTATGCATAAAAAAGCATGTACCAGATTAGGTCAAAACATAACACCAAGTGCAAAGATAACTGAAGCAGATGAAGAACAAATAAGCGCTGCTGTTAGCTCTAGGCTACAAAATTTAAGTGTTAACTGAACACAATAAATAATAAAAATTTCAATTCTAAACAATTAACTTCAATGTGCTGTACGTATCTATTTAATTTTGTATTACATTAATTCAGTTGAAAAGCTGAAAAAATAGTCCTATTCATACATTTGACAAACAGTTCTGATTTTTTACTTTTTAGATTTACAGAACCTAATGAACTTTTATGTATCATGATACATTTTTATTTTTGCCTTGAGTAATTCATCATGTATTATAAATAGTGTCACATGTAACTACTCGGTTAAAATGTTATTTCCTCAGGATTGTATTCTTGTGGTTGTCGTCACCATAAAAATAAAATATACTTATAAACACACTTGTATTATTTCAAAATTTTATTGAACTTAGAATTTCATAAATTTATTCATCTAACAAGCTACATGCATTGAGTTGGAATTAAAAAATCGGTTATTCAAAAATGTTTTACATTATGTTATTCTCTAAATATTAAAGATATAGTTCAGACGATAATATGTACATGTACTGAAGTTAAAATTTTTGAATATGTTTTTACAACATTTTTCAAAACAGATCAGACATATCAACATTATAGGACTAATTTTACTGAAATTTAACATTTATATTACATTAGATTGTTTAGTTTTCATTGTACACTGTTTTCATATTAGAAGAATTAATTATTTCTCTTTGTGTCTGTTAAGCAACACATAGAACTCTTATATGAAAAAATATATCTTATAAAAATGATTGTTTTAACATTACTTTTTAGTAATTTTGATAAAATTTATATCATTGTTAGACTTCAATATTCTTTCTTGAATGATGATAAGTTTGCTTCAAAATTATATTTATTTTTATTAAGAAAACACATATGTTTGAATAATAAATACCAGCTTTCTATATTATAGTTATATTGAACAAATTGTAAATACATGATATTTTACCCAATATAAAATCTTTGTAAATTAAATAAAAACAATCTAATTAGTTTTATTTATTTATTTGCATATCCATACATAATTTTAATGCAAAATGTTAAAATTATCTTTATTTATCCTATTGTCTTTATTTTAACAATAATTATGTGATTTGAAATCAATGATATTTTCAGGAATTTACCATTAACTAAACGTACTTCCTTATGAAAGTAAGTATACTGTTTAATTTTAATTTTAAATTACTGGTTATATTTCTTTTACATTTAACTGACACATTGATCATTTTTTAAATGACAAAAATGTTTTTTAACAGTATTTAATAGGGAAATGTTCACTGTATTCAAAATTTCTTAATATCGATTCACATATTTAAATAAGGAATAAAAAATATTTTTTATTCAATAAAATAATCAAATATATATCACAAATTCGGTACATTTGGTTTTTAGTCGTATTTAATTAAAGCCTTCTTATTATATTACATTTATACTTATATAAAATTTTGTCATATTTTAGTCTTGTTTTTAATTAAATGTTTATAATTCGGTCTACAAAAATATTACAATTATATTATATTAATATCATTTTATATCGTTCTATATATATCTTATTATCTTTTGTTCTCATTAATTATATTATTTGGCTTTAAAATTTATTATAATACAAATAATATTTTATACGCAAAAATAATTATTATATCATAACTATCGTAAAATATTATATATATTTTGTGACCGATATTACGATCGAAATAAGGATGATTTTGCATAAAAGAGTAAAACAAAGACAAAAATAAAATTTTCTTATATGAGGTGTTTTCTGGGATATATTTTAATTACATCTGTCCCTTCTGTAAATATATTTAGAACATTCTTAATTCCATTTCACATGTTTTAAAGGTTATATGATAATCAAATTTATACGATAAATAACCTTATCATATAGGTTATATGTACATGATAAATAACTACAAATTTTTTAATTTACAAATTTTTAATACAATTTGCTATGAGGACTCGTTATCGTCAGTAAGTCTGTTTTCATTATTAAAATAATGGTTATCCAAATAGAAACAATACCTATTTGCATGAAAAAAATATTTCTATGAGAATTTTCGAGAAACAAGTTTATAACGAGTATCCATCTGGTGGCGAAGTGGAGAATGTAGACTGGGCGTCACATTCCTAACAATAATATGTGTATATTATATGACTAAAGGTCGATTTATATTATCCGTTTAGGCGCAAAATGTTTACAAAGTGATTTGGTTCAAGTTAACATCGTTCTAGGTATTAAGATACAAATATTTATATTTAGGCAATTCCAGGAAAAACAGAGAAATGCAAGGACGTTCGAGATGGCTACAACTTTTGTCAATTCTTTTACTTCATTACGAGGTTACATATCATTAATAATGTACGTCATTAAAATGTCATTAAAAATGTACGTACTTACCTTGACCTACGGGACACAATTTAGAAGTAAAAGTGAAATTTTATGCCATCACGTTGCGTATTTTTTAATCTGAAATCTTTTAGAGTAAATTGGTTAATTAGGAATTAGTGTGAAACGAAAAGTGAAACACGAAGCAAGATGCCATTCTTTGGATACATTTAGTTTCATTATTTCGTTTCACTATTGTACTTGCACTGTGCTAATGAATGTAGCGGTAGAGGGCCGAATTATTTTAACAAATTAGTTGGAGTAATTGTAAGTTAGCACGTGCAGCGAGTACATTTGGTTGCACAATTTTGTTTCATATAGTTTCTCACAGTGAGTTGATGTTTGAAGAGAGAAAGATAGAAAGAGAGAGTGAGAAGAGTAGTTCTGGTTTAGTCTACCATTCAGTGACTAAGTGAAACGAGGCAAGCACGTGTCATATTTTTATTTCTTTTATCAGTTTGTCTCTATTGTAGTAGTGCGATTGTAAAATATGTTATATGTGTCCATATAAACGTTTCTTTCGAGTATGCTGTATTTAGTGACCCGTTATAAATTTTCGATTTATATTCTAATTATTCTTATGTTCTTTTATATTTAATGTGTGCGGAACGGTGCGGCAGTAGATCGAGAGGATGTTTACGTTAGATCACACCGTGTAATACGATTTTTCACTTGCAATATTCTTCTAGTAACTCTTATAGAATTACCTCCTTGAATACGATTTCGTAAAACAAAATTGCTCTGTGACCTTCAGTTTACGAAAAAACGCGCGATTTTTGGTTAAAATAAGAAATTACAATTAAAAATGTTAAGCTAGTTGTTCTTATCTTAAAAATTAGATGAAAGTTTCCATAATATCATTATCATATCATTATTTATGTTCAGTGTCTTTCTACGCACTGATTTTACATTTTTGTAAAAAGTTCTTTATTCATCATGAATTTGCAAGAAATCATGCAGAAAAAATGTCGGAATGGTTATCAGTGATAATAGGTCGGTAAAATATACATTTGCAATGCGCATGCGTTGCAAATTGTTGTCGCAATCATTGCTCGCGTGTTTAGCCTCGGCAGGGCCGTATCTACGCGTAATTGTCGATAGAAAAAAATGGATATTTTTTAGAGATTAGGTTAAAGTTGTTATTGGGATATACTCGAGAAGAGTGATCGAGTTCAATGGCATATGCATAGTATGAGTGTGTAGCATACATTAGAATAAAAGGGATGCTATGAGGAAATACAATCGGTTTTAAGCGACCGCGTGTAACCATAGCTTATATTTTATTTAGTGTATAATAAATATAGTTATATCTTCTCTTCAAAAAAACTCAATTCTCTTCACATCCCTACAAATGTTATATTAATTTTAAGCAATATTAATGGACAGAATTAATAATGAAGGAAAAAGAAAGTACAAAGCAGCTCCAACGTTTTTAAGTGTTTTATTTGAAATTTACTTCGACTAAAGAATAGAGCAATTTAAATAAATAAAGAAAGAAACAAATTCGATTAAATGTCAGTTTTATTTACACTATTGTTGTACCTTATAATTTTCAAGTGTATGATATTTTTTAAAACAATTTCCCGATGTCGAGTCACACTCGACATAGGTCTGCGAAGAGTTGAAAAATCCCGATAGGTGGCATACAACATTTGAAAGAATTTAAAGTGCGCCAAAAGGTGTGAAAAGATAAAATTGTATTAACATCACAGTGTTAAGTATTCAATTATCGACGATTAACCCTTTGCGGTCGTATTGTGTCATGCTGGTCGGAATTAATTATCGTTGACCGAACTTTAGAGACCGTCTTTGTTTATGTTAGATTTCGTTATCTCTAATTGATAGAAGCACAGTATTGATTCGTGAAAGGGTTTCTTAGAAGTTATTTTTAAACTTCTTAGAAGTTTATTTCTTGTGTTGTGTAAACGGATATAAAAGTTAAAATAATACAAGATTAGTATGGTTCTCTGCTTTGATGGCTGAGAGTAGACCGCAAAGGGTTAATTAGTCTGCATAAAATATTGCTGTACCCTTTTATTCAGTCTATCTATTCAAGTGCCATTCATANTTTGATGGCTGAGAGTAGACCGCAAAGGGTTAATTAGTCTGCATAAAATATTGCTGTACCCTTTTATTCAGTCTATCTATTCAAGTGCCATTCATACATTTATAGAAAGGTTAATTGTAAAAGTTAAATGAAACAATATATGATAAAAAAACAACGAAATTATATATTTTTGGTTTCCTTGAGTACTCTATTGCACATGTGTTCGTCTTCTCTTAATACCTATCTTCTCTCTGCACACTAACTTCCCCTCTTAAAAAACCCAGTCATACCAACTTCGTAAAATGAACACGCTCAACAGTAGTTTCAATGGTCAAGATAACATGCTTCCGTGTAAAATGTTCTTGCAAGCCTCGTTGTTATGATCTTTTTTGTGTTGTGAAAATTCATATAACAAAGGTATATTTGACCGATTCTTTCTTTCTGTTACACCGTATACTGCCAGTTGGAAACGTTGCCGCTTTTTCGCTACGCTTAAATTTCTAGTTGCTAACAGCCTAACCCCGAGAAAGAGAAAAAGTGACCGCTATTGTACAGATAAAGATGGCAAAGTGACACGTGTTTCAGTGGAAAGTGGGGAGTGAAGATTTTCCTAGCTACTAACACATTTAGCTTCGTTACGAGCACACGCAGGATCACTCCCAGATTTTGGCTAAAGCTTGACTTCTAAAAAATTCTAAGAATCTAATTCTACAACTGCGCTTCTATACCTCTCTTTCCATGACAGCTGCTTTCCACGTGCTTCCCTCGCACCCTTATACCCTTACGCATTCGTTCTCTTTCTTTCTAATTCTTAACCTCAATTATCGTTCTGTAAAAGCACATTAACGAATTGACTGCACGTTTTTTTGCAAACTGTATGTTGTAGTATTTTTAGTATCGAATGGAAAACAGGTGCAAAGATAATTGGATGAATTGTACGAATTTAAGGTTTGGGAAAAAGTTTCTGAAAACCAATCCAAGAATGATATTTAAAAAATTCAAAATGCAGCGTATTATGGATGAAAGGGAGAATAATATAATGCCAATTGTATTTCAATATTTACTAAAAATTATACGAATAATATTAATATAAAACAAGATGAAAAATATAGAAACAAGTTTCTCTTCTACAAACAATAATTGGACATAAGAATAATAAAAAACTCCATGATGCACGACAAGCGTCTATCAACATCTTCACTTGATTCTATCACGTTAATGAATCGAACGAATTCTGTATTATTCATATTCGTAACGGAGTGTAGTTTTTGTAAAAAGGTAGTAACAAAATTGACAAAATTCTCTGCTACTAATTGTAATTGTATCAAAAAGATGACGGTTTTCGAACACTGACTGGTAAGAAATATTTTTTAAAAAGAAAGATTAAAAGAAAGATTTTATTCTTACAGTGTCGATGCACGGCGTGACACATGAGCTCTTTGATAATTATCGTAAATGTATCGTGTTTATGATTCTAAGAAGCTATCCTTTCTTCAGATTCTACTTTATGTCTCCAGTGTAGACAAAGCATCGGCACCCACCAGCATAGAATATAACATAACAAATAATTAAACCCAAAAACAATTTTTTCAATTTTTTGCAGTGAAATAAGACCGTTTATAACGTTTTATAATTTTNCTCCGAAAATGACGATAACAAACTTTATTGACCGCATATAAAACGATGTATTTTCGCTCAATCCTCGGAGAGGAATGAGAGGAATGCGTTCCAGAGCACGACAAAAAACAATTGCCGATCGCCCTTAATTGTTGCATGTATAAATAAGGCGAAACTTAACAGATTTCCTAAAATATCACGTCATGCTGCGTGTATGGCGGCATTCGATTTTTTTAGAATATTTATAATGTCGCGAGTATGGCAGCATTCGTTCGTTAAGGGTTAAGAAAAAATTTAGTCGCTATTTTGTTCTACGACTTCTTCCTATTTCGTTGACAAAGACGTTAATAATCGATATAGTTTATAAAATGCGACGAAGAATGTAAATATCACCGCGGAACGAATTTATGGGCCGACCTAATAGATGCTTGCGGCTATCAGAAACAAAGAATGCAAACTTAATTATTTCGAATGTATTTGTTTAAGAAACGCTTTAAATACAAAAATGATGTTAATCGTTTTCTGCCTTTTGCGAGGTTCTTCGCTCTGCTACAAGAATAATAATTTGTAAAATTGCATAAAAATTGTGAAATAGGTACTTCAAAGTATCTAAAACATCATGACACTTTCAATTTATGAAAATGGTTAGTGCATTTTTGGTTAGTACATTGGTTACCTTAGTAGAGGGTAGTGCGAATAAAATAAAAAAAGAAGATTCGAATGAAGAATACATTCTATAGGAGTACAATGCTAATATTTATGTGTATTTTTTATAGATTCAAATTTTTGGCCACTGGGGTATCCTGACGATTAGAGAGAAGTCACGAATCAAATAATTTAGAAACCAATCGATGAAAAAATAGTTATCAACATTAGGTATTATAAAATTCACGTATCATAAACCCATATATTATGAAATTATCAGTAAGATAAGAACGCATTATAGATAAGGTTATGATCGTATAATATAATCATATTTCTTGTTATTCCATCAGTATATATACAGACTAATGTAAATCCTATTGCGAGATCCTTAGGTATATCATGTATGTAAGACTTGTGTGGTTGTAAATGNTCAATAATTATAATAAAGATAACATTTCTAATTACAAAAAAATTTAAGCTTCTAAGCAATTAAAGTTCCTAGTGCTTTTTAAGCCTATGGTATTGCATGAAACATTTTCCTCTATGAAGATAGAATTTTCCTCTCTGAATTTTCGCAGGTATCTAGAGTCCCTCCTTTTTCCATGACCGGTACAAATTTTAAAGCTCTCGTAGCAAATCTTTTCTATGTGTTGCTAACTCGAAGTTCGTTGTTTCGGACGAGGGGCAAGGGGCTATTTCACTCGCTCCGCCTAAAATGTCCGCTTGTAGTCCCCACTCTTCTATGGCAGAACCGAAATTGTTATCTTCAAGTTCGGTAACTTACTAGGGAAGCATAGGCGTAAAACGAATATATCCGTATATAAAATTAACACTAGATTTACGAGACCCGTCAATTTGTCGGGTGAGTTGCTCTAATTATACAATATTAATAGATTTAATCAACTTATATTAAGTTTGTTAATATCATAATTGTTTTTAAATTAAACACATTGTCTTATTTTTTAAAAAGATACGTAGTTTTCCTTAAAAGTAAATCTGATGGGTCTCCACAAAGATAGTGTTAATATTATCCATATCCGTAAAATTCTGATACTCGAATAATACATTGTAATACTGCAATAGCAATCTATGATTATTTTTGTTTATATTTCATAAATATCGAATTTAACACTAGAACTACCGATCTATAATTTGTAGCTATATATATATATTTTTTTTTTCACGAATAAAGGTAATTTTAACGGTACAAGAAAGATGAATAACTACAAACAATTATGTTTCGATCAAAGTAAGCAAAAATTTAGTCAAAAGCAGTTTGTACGTTCTCAAAAAATATAAGAATAAAATATCTGAAAAGAGTCATTTTGACCCCTTTGATAATTCTAGCGTTAATATCTATGAAATATACGTATAGTAAAATAAAATTAGGAATCGAACATTCATCGGAAGAATCTGAAGTTTATTCCTCAGGGATAAGTCTACGCCTTTGCGTGTATTTCTTGTGTCTGTCTCACTTTTCCTCGGTTTCCGTTCGCTTTCTTTGTCACACGATGCCACAAGATTAGGCTAATAGGAAGGGATCTTTTCTACCAATAAGGGAAACGTATTCACACTACTCCTGCCATCGGGTTAGAATGTTTAGGTTGGTAAGGGTTGCTGAGGACTCGGTCGTACGTTCTTCTACAAGCGAGCAACGCGCAGTAGATTCATGTTGCTTCATAATCTTGTCCTTTCCAGAATCATGTTCCGCGACACACGCTACCGTACGATTTGTGATCAGCCTTTAATCAAATTTTAAAATGTTTTCGTGCGTGAAAACGAGGAAACTTGTGAGCGGGACGCAAGGTGTTTAAATCGAAATCTGACAGTTTGCAAGGTAAGCTTGCAAGGTAATGGAACGTTCAGGTGAAAGCGAGGGGTAATAAACAGTGCGCGAGGGAGGACGAATGACAGGGCGCAAGAAAGAAGTACCTGAAGTACCTGACCCACCGAGGTTGAGGTCGATCGTGGTTCCATGGGAAATGAGGGTTCGAGGAAGGGACACTGTTAGGTTTAAGTAAGGGTGTAACAGCAAGCGCGAGTCAGTGTGTGTGCAATCCTAATAGGACACCGTTCAAAAGAAACGAGTTTGATCCTAGGATTGCAAGAAAGTCAGAGTTGGATTTTAGTTGAAACAAATCCGGTTCGTCATCGAAAGTGTCGTTCATCAAACTGGCAGACTTTAATTTACACTTTTCTTCTATTAAACACTGATTCGTCCGTGATATAGATATAACGATGAGGAAAAGGCATTTTCTCACTTTTCAACAACGCTTGGAAGTCCTGCGGGACTTGCAAACATCGTCTGTTACATCTGTCGCGAAGAAATTCAAAGTACACGTGGCAACGATTCGTCGAATTCAGCAGAATGCTCCGAATATTGCTCTGCAATTTAAGACCAAGTGCAGTAGCTCCAAGCTAGTAAGAACAACGGTGTACGAGCGATTGGAAGAGGAATTAATATCCTGGTACAAATGCAAGGTGAAACTTGGTAGTACCGTACCGGATTCGTTATTTTTGAAGCAGGCTACCAAGATAAAGAAAGCCTTGAGCTTAAAGGGCAAAGTGAAACCGAACAAGAGATGGCTCAAGAGTTTTATACATCGGCATAATATACGATCGTTCAAACAAGAGAGTGTTAATAATCATACAATTTTTGTTGGAGTGCAAAGCATTATAAAAGAAGAGGTAAACGTGGACGAAGTGAAAAACAAACATATAGACAGTAGCGACGAAAACAAGAAGAATATGAATTGCAGCGAAGAGAGAAACAAAGATATAGACAGTAGCGACGAAAACAACGAGAATATGAATTGCAGCGAAGCGAGAAACGAAGATTTCGACAGTAGCAACGAAGAGAACAAGGATATGCATTCCAGCGAAGCGAGAAACGAAGATTTAGACAGTAGTAGCAAAACGGAGTATGTGTATTACAGTGAAGCTAGAAACGGAGAGTTCAACAGTAGCAACCAAAAGGAGTATGTGTATTACAGTGAAGCGAGAAACGGAAATATATACAGTAACGAAGAAAAGGTCGAGCTTGTGGATTTTAGTAAAGTGAGAATCTGTGATTTGTACAGTAACGGTGAAAAGGTCGAGAATATGGATTTCTATGAAGCGAGCAACGGAGATTTAGACAGTAGCAGCGAAACGGAGTATATCTATTACAGTGAAGCGAAAAATGAAGAGTTCAACAGTAGCAATCAAAAGGAGTATATGTATTACAGTGAAGTGAGAATCGAAGATTTATACAGTAACGGTGAAAAGGTCGAGAATATGGATTTCAGTGAAGCGAAAAACGGAGATTTATACAGCAACGACGAAAAGGTCAAGAATAAGGACTTCAGTGAAGCGAAAAAGGAAAATATCAAGTTCGAGATTAATATGGCAGATGAAACACACAAAAATTACGGCGTATTTTATAACGAGGATGAAAAATTAGATTTAGAAGATATTTTTCAGAGACTGGAATATTACATTCCTCGAGTTGAACTCCCAACGCAGTTGCACGTGAAAGCGTTAAAGTGGAAATTTTTAGGTAACACAAATATATAAATTAAACATATAAATTGTTGAACGTACTCTAAAATGCATAATCATCATTTCTTTTTAGGTAATCTAAACTAGTGAAAATTATTGCAGGATTACTATTTTCTTTCTCGACGTCATTCGTTCATCATTGAAATTCATAAATCGATAAACATTTTCTTTACTTCTAATGTAAGATAAACAAATTGTGAAATAAAATATGGTTACTACGTTACATTATATACACAGCAAGTGCAATATTATGTTAACTTTGATTAAGAATCTATTTTTGTAATTTATTACCGCCAATTGTTGATAGTTCATAAGATATTTATATGAATAAAAGAAATATTTATTTGATAATACTAATGGACTGATCTATCCCACTATTCTCTCATTTCTTCTCCCATCTTTCATTACATAAATATGCACAGTCCATACCATATTTCATTCTTTATGTGCATATTCGTTTTGCACAAATTTCATTGCTCAAGTAACGTCTTTAGGATAGAACATCTGAAATTTGTAAGCAGGAACTTGGTTTATTTGCTTACTGTTTGTATGACACACGTTGTTACTTGTCCACCATTTGGGTTAACCACAGCAAGGGTCGATGAATCACCTTTGAGATAACAAGCATAACGATTTGTGATACCAATTTGTTTAACACGTTCATCGCCGCGTCAGCAAAATATGTCACGTTCTTATTCAATAGATTAAATAGAATTTTCAGTTGGATTATTAAAAGGAATTTAATTTCGGATAAAATGTTACATTATGCTATGTCACATGATATTAGTTAACCCTTTCCACTCGGCGATTTTTTCGCCACGAAAAAGCAGAAATTTCCAGATTTTCTGCTATAAAACTGACATTATTTTTTTGAGCGGTAAATAAAGAATCGTAAAATAATTAATATGTAGAATTATTTGATTTCGATATTTCGCATATTNCTAAACATTATTTCATTGTACTTATTTTTTCACTACACGTGCTTGCCATAGAACGAATAGTTTTTATTCGTGAAAGGGATCAAAAAACGCATCGTTGAAATTGTTTATTCTCTCTATTCATTTCCAGAGATAGAAGAGCCGAGTCAAGAGGACAATGGTTTATTTCTTTGCTACCAGTAAACAATATACAATCCAATTAAATAATCTCCAATAAATACGTCTACATGTATCGATAAATATATTGCTCAAATTACCTATATTTGACCGACAATTTTGGTAATTATGTACATTTGAACGTCAAAAGACACTTTTTGGTCGAAACAGGTATACAGAAAATTACGGTAGAAATAGTTTGAAAGGAAGTATTAATTGGGAAATTCCTCAAGTAAAACACGGCGCATCGGCGCACGACCACCTTGCACGTCGAGTACCTTGCTATATGGGGTACTAATTAATCCCGTCTTCCCAAAACTTTTTGTTACCTCTATCCTCGCACCCAAAGTGGGAAATTCCATTTTTCGTATTAACCGATAGAAAACTATTATGCGTTCGTGCCGAGTTGGCACAGCTGGTATTTATTTTCTGGGGGCTGTCTGACTTCGCTAACACTCCCTCGATTATAAATAACGGTCACTATTGATCAAAAGGTACCAAAGATTATCGAAGGACCGCAACGAGACCTTCAGATGGCATTGGCAATAAAATTAATATTATTATCTCACTCGAGTCACCTTTGTTTTGTCACTTTTTGACTTTTAGTGCCAGATGTTTATAGTAAAGGGAGTATTAGCGGAGTTAATTAAATCTGAAAATGGAACACCTTGTGCCAACTTGACACGAAGGCATAGTAAGGGGTCCTGCTAAGGGTTGTTGTAAACTTTAGACCTCGTAGCATTAAAACTTTCCGACAGGCACTGTCTAAATATGGTAATTAGTTGCTGCTCACAGAGGCTGTCGGTAATAATATACAGCACAAGTTTTATTGTTACGGAAATAAAGAATTTTTCTCAGTAAGAGTTTTCTATGCGAACAAAGGCAACACGAAATTGTTTCGCTAAAAATTCCATGATACGAAAGAAAGCGCATTTATTAGGTTGGTGCATATGAAATGTAGGATTTTTAAGTGAATATATAAAACTGCATATCTTCTTTCAAAAGCTGTTTATTCAATCAAAATATGCTCCATTCGCTTCGATACACTTTTCCCAACGAGACTTTAAAGCATAGATGCCTGTCTTAAAAAAATTCTGATCTTTAGAATCGATAAACTCTGATATCGAATTTTTCAAACTGTCTTCATTTTCATACTGTTTAGCTCGTAAAAACAGTTCTAAATGTTTAAAAAAATGAAAGTCGGTTGGCGAGAGATCCGGTGAATAGGCTGG
>NIJG01001192.1:10676-28057 GCA_002201625.1 Euglossa dilemma | reverse complement strand
ATCGAAAATTCCGGAATTCCATCCATTCCGGACGCAGTCCTACTCACCCCCAGCTTTCCAGCCTCCAGGCCCAGCTACATACTGGTGACCAGAAGATCGACCGATCAGGCTGTCCAGTCCGTGGACGGAACTATCGATGTCTTTCTCGCAGTCATTCATGCTGCCGGGAAAGAGCTGTCGACGACTCGCCGCACGAAGTCGGAATCCTCCGTGGGCCTTGGCGTCCATCCCCGTAGCCACACATGGTCCGGTCGGTATTGCCGTCCCCAGGGGTCATCGTCGATTTCTCTCAGCAGATTTTCCCATCACCTTGCCTTAGCTCTTGCGATGGGCCCGAGTGTGCCGTTGATGGGCTCGAATTATCCGTTCACGTCGTATTGCAAACTCCACGCGCAACTAAAGCACCGCCTTTTTCGGTTTCGCCGCGGCATGCGCCGTAGTCAGTACTCACGCCGCCGTCATGGCATTGTGGACCCACTACCCGTCGTCCTGTGGATCGAGGTCATGTTCAAGAACGGACGGGAGCGCAACTACATACGTCGTAGCCAAAACTGTACCCTCGTCGAGGCGTCAGATATCGCGTGCGTGCTGCTGGTTCCGTTGTCCTGATATCGCGGTGGGGCTCCTGTGCCCGTTGGCACACTTCTTCTTCTTCATACAGGGGCAGTGTACCCCATGGTTATCAAGAGTTGGTCGCTGAGGGTCTCCACCGCTTCTTCCTCCCGCCATCGGTTCAGTGTCTGCACAGCAAGCCTGAGAGGCATAGGATAAGTACTCAATGGACATGACCGCCGTCCTCACAGATGTGTTGTAAGTCCGGCTGCCGAGTCGAGCAGCATCTCGCCCAGCACGTTCGTCCTCAGTGAGCACCATGTTGTTTTGTGGCTTTGAAATCCCCATGGACGAGCAGCGACTGGGATAGGTGCAGTGAAAGATATATTCTTATCCCGTCCAGACGCCGTTTGCATTCCGCGAGGCTGCAGTTCGACATGATGCAGCAGTCATCTACTATCAGAACGCACCAGGACACCAAGACTTATCCCTCCTCTCGGTGTGTACTAATAGGGCCAGGGGGGTTCGGAGGGTTAAATTCCACGCCGCCGTGACCGTTCCGTGAAGGTGCACGGAACAGTTGTTGCGGTCTGGCAACGGGTGCAGCTCGCAAATCAGAGCCAGCCTCCGCGAGCGTCTGCACTAGCAGGTTCTGTGACGCTCCGGAGTGGTTGATATTCGCCTGAAGGTTTAGAATTCTAGACCGTGTGCATGGCCTCCTACAGGCACAATGTCAATGCAGTCGCTGCTAGATGCATCAGTTCATTGCTGCTCCTGCTAATGCTGCTGCCCGGTCCTTCCTTTAGTTTACATGTTGTTATCCTCTTCGTCTTCCTCTGCTTTGATTTAGGGGAATGGGCTGCAAGCCATGCTGCTAATCCTGTGTGCGGCCTCCAGACCATGGGCCGCGCAATATCGGGCATTTGAGAGCTGGGGCGTTGCACTCAGCCACGTGGTGGCCCTGCTCCCATGACCGCAGCAATGTTGCGCTCCGGTCTACGTAGCTTGGGCATCGCGGCCTGACATGCCTGAACTCTAGGCACCTGAAGCACTGCAGCCATCGTGCTACCAGCGCTTGCACGCGGGCTGAGATTCAGCCTACTCTTACTCTTCCGCCGTACAAGATGCTGTGGCGGCGGAGAGGCAGTATATCGCCCAAATTGTCCACAGCCTGGAGGGGCTGTGCGGATCTCGCTGCACATAATCTGGGTAGGTAGCAGGCGCCCATCCCTGCGAGCGCTCCTGCAACATCCTGGGTGTAACTGAGTCGCCCAACCCAGTTTCCTGCAGCTCTGCCCTTATTAGGCGGTCGAGCCACTCTGAGTCCTATGTCCTGGAGGGCTCCCTTACATTCCCGACCCGCTGCCACAAGTATGAGGCCTCCGTTGATGTTTCGCGTTGGCCTCACTTCTTCGATACGCAGGACCAGTAGGTTGATCCTACAGTCGCTGGAGTCATCAGCTTGGCATACGCCTCTTCGAAGATTTTTCAACGTGACGGCCACTGCCGCTGGTGCTGGTGCCCTTCTAAATTTGACACGGCGTAGCCATTGTCGCACAACTACCACTGCGGAAGCCATGAGGCGCGCAGTTCAGGTCATCAGACATACACGTGTCGGGCATGAAGGAGTTAATCAGAAACAGGAAATAACTAAAGAGGCGTAGTAAACGTCAATAATATACACATTTAATGATGTCGGCATGTGTTGGGGTTGCATTTGTCTGCCGCGTATGTAGCGAGTTTGGTTTTGGGTAGTTTCCGATTAGGTTCTCGAGTTTGGGTTAGGTGCTCGTACATACAAGAGTCCGACATGCAGGAATTAAGCAATGGCAGGGAATAACTAAATATTATTACTAAATTCTAGCAAGAAGTACATTAAATGGGCGGGCGGATTGGACTGCCCTGTAACGACCAAGTTGGTGCTATATAGTGCTAACAATTTCCAACAGTTTGACTATCGAATTTGCAATACATATATGAAGATAAGGCATCCGTCTCTAAAATGTCAACTAATTTGTTTCCCTGAACCCGAAATTATACCCACGATACAGCAGGTTATGATCTCGGATGGTAAGGCATTCCGTAAAACGTTTGACTATACACCAAGTGGTAATAATCTATAATGCTTTGACGTTCAGCTTTAATATTCAAACAGTGAATTGAGGTATCTATTGGCAATACGGTTCAGCGGATTTAATCAAGGTATTCCTCGTTTAACTCTACCAATAATTGGGTAGGTGAAGCTGTTGACTTATCCGTACGAGTTTTTAACAGGGTGGCAAGTTTCTCGAACCATTTGTCTCTCGATTACGATATTTATTCATGAAAATGTGGTGCTCCGCTGCTTGTATGTTTACTAATTTTCTTCCGCGAACGATAAGCATGACGCTCGCTACAGTGGTTAGTTTCTCGGAAAGTACGGTATCCGGTAAAAAGAATAACTGTATACGAATTGGTAATGTTCGCCGACGGCTTCACTCTCTACTATAATAATCATACTGTGATGTAAAGTGTCTATTGCCAATACTGTTTAGCTGATTTACTCCCGGATCACCTGTTTGAAATATCGGATTCACAAGGCAGTATGTGCTACTGTCGTTGTTGTGCAACTAGCGAAGATGGTGGTACCGTTCTCGAAGGTTAGACTTTCGATTTTGCTATTCATACTTGAATTTGTTTGTCTCTGTGGTAAAATGTCTACCAATTTACATCCGTGACCACTGAGCATAACGCACCCTACTTCGGGTTAGGTTTTCGAACAGTTAGGCCGTCGTTAAAAAGTTTGTCTCTATACCAATGCTTATCGACCTGCAACGGATTGACTCCCTGCTTTATTATTCATACCGTGAATTAACGTCTACACTGCCAATAATATTCAGCGGATTTACACCTGGAATACCAGGTGCTGACTCTGGGAATCACTAGAAAAGGTGATGCTATTGACTCTGCCTTTCGACTCTCAGAGAAGGTGGAAACTTTCTCGGACGGTACCATCCTCGCCCTATTTATTCATGCATAAAATTAAGGTTCTCGTCACTAAAATGTAATCTAGATCGTACATCAGAACTCTGTGTTATATTCTCGATACAGCTGGTCAGTCTTTCGGCGGTAATGCTATCGGTAAATTGTTTGACTTTATACCATCTAGTAACGTTCTCAATCGGTTTCACGATCTCCATTAATATTCAAACCGTGAATTATGGTGTCCATTGCTAATACAGTTCCGGGGATTTACTTCAGGAATACCTTGTTTGACTCTCCGAAACACTAGATATGTCAAGCAATTGACTTAGCCGCACGTCTCACACATAAGGTGGTAACCTTCGCGATCGGTTTGACACTCGATCTTCTAATTCATACATGAATTTAAGGTGCCCGTCTCACAAATGTATACAAATTTCTTACTCTGAACACGCAGTTATACTCTCGATATAATGCGTTAGGCTTTCGGAAGTTAAGACCTTGGATAAAGGGTTTGACTCCATAACGGTACGTAACGTTTCTCCACGGTTTGGCTCTCTACTATACATTCATACCTCGATTTGAGGTGTCTATTGCCAATACTCTTCAGCCGATTTACTCCCGGAATACCTGGTTTGCCTCGCGGAATCACTGCGTATGTGATGCTACTGACTTACCTCTGCTAAACTCAAAAAAGGTAGCATCGTTATCGGACGGTATGACTCCCGATTTTGCTCTTCGTGCATGAAAATATGTTGTCCGTTTGCAAAAATGTTTACTAATTTGTTTCCGCGAACACTACGCAATACACTACCTGCAGAGGGTTAGGTTTCTCGGTAATTATCACCTTCGGTAAGAAGTTTGACTCTATACCAATACATATCGTCCTACGACGGTATGCCTATGTACTTTACTATTTATACCGTGAACTAAGGTGTTTACTGGCAATGCTGTACAGCAGATTGATTCCCGGAATACTTGGTTTGACTTCAGGTATCACAGGATGGGCGACGGTGTTGACTTACCCATTGGAGTCTCGTACAAGGTGCTAACGTTCTCGAAGGTTCATCGCGTTATCTTCTTATTCATATATGAAATTGAGTTGCCCGTCACTGAAACTTATACTATTTTGTTGCCCTGACCACGTAGTTGTACTCTCGATAGAGCGGATTAGCTTCTCGGCAGGTTCAGCCTTCGGTAGAAAGTTTGACTCTGTAGCAAAATGGTAACGTTTTACAACAGTGTGACAGTCTGCTTCAATATTCATGCCGTTAATTGAGGTGCCTATTGTCAACATTGTTCATCGCATTTACTCCTGGAATACCTTGTTTGATTCTGAGAATGATGGTTGACGTTATTTTCTTAGCAGTTCGAATCCCATAGATGGTGGTAACGGTCTCGAACTATTTGACACACGATCTTCGACTCCATACAGGAAATTAAGGTGCCAGTCCCTAAAATTAATATTAATTTGTTTCTTCTCATTTGGTGGGTAATGTATTGGGTGAATCGTTTGACTTTTTACCAATTGATAACTTTCAAACTGTTTAACGCTCTACCTTGATATGCAAACTGCGAATTTAGGTGTCAATTGCCAAAACTGTTCAGCGGACATACTTCAGGAATACCAGGTCATACTGTCCGAATTACAGGAGAGGACAAGCTATTGACTTTGCCGTTCGATCCCCCATTAAGGTGATAACGTTCTCGAACTGTTTGACACACAATCCTTATTGTTGATACGTGACATTAAGTTGCCTATCACTAAAACGTATACTAATTTGCTTCTCTGTGCACGAAGTTACACCCTCGATAGTGCGGGATATCTACTCGGAAGGTATGGCATTCTGTAAGAAGTTAACTCTGTTAACTCGGAATGGCTAACTTTCTACAGCGGTTTGACTTTGACCTTTAATATTCATACTGTGAATTAGGGTGTCTGATGCCAATATTGTGCGGCGCAATTACGCCAAGAATACGTGGTCTGGCTCTCGCAATGACAAGATATGTGAAGCTATTGACTTATATGGTCGACTTTCGAAGAAGGTGGGACCGTTCTCAAGCGGAGGACTCTCGATCATCCAATTCATACATGAAAATATGGTGTGCTTCTGCTATAATGTCTACTCAGTTGTTTCCGGGAGCACTAAGCATGGCATTCTCCACAGCGGGATAGGATCTAGGACGGTAATGTATTCGGTAAAGCGAATGACTGTATACAAATTTGTATTGTTCTTCGTCGGACTGACCTTCAGCTTTAATATTCATACCCGGAATAAAGGTGACTATTGACAATACTATACAGCGGATTGAATCCTGGAATACCTGAATTGACTTTCTGAATCACAGGATAGGTGAAGCTATTGACACAGTCGTTCGACTCCCAGAGAATGTGGTTACGATCTAGAACGGTTGGACACTCGATCTTCTAATTCATACATGTAATTAATGTGCCCTTCACTCCAATGTATACTAACTTGCTTCCGTTTACACTAAGCATCCCGCTCACTGCAGTGCGTCAACTGCTCAGAAGTTAAGGCCGTCAATAAAATGTATAACTCTATCACCATACGTAACGTTTTCGACGGATTGATTCTGTATTATTCATACCGCGAATTGAAGTACCTATTGTCAAAACTGTTCAGGGTATTTACTGTCGGAATACATGGTGTGACTCTTGGAATCACAGGGTATGTGAAGTTAGGTACTTAGCTGTACGAGTCCCAATGATGCTGGTAACGTTCTGGAACAGTTTGCCCCTCGATCTACTAATTCATACATGAAATTAAGGAGGCGCCGCTAAAATGTATACTAATTTTTCCTCAGAACACGAAGATATACTTTAGACACAGCGGGTAGGCTCCTCCGATGGTACAGTATTGGGTAAAAAGAATGACTTTATACCATTTGGCAATGTTGTCCGACGGCCTGTCTCTCAACCTGAATATTCATGGAGTGAATTAAGCTGTCCATTGTCAATTCTATTCACTGCATTTAATCCAGGATACCTGGTTTTACTCTCGCTATCACTGGATAGGTGAAGCTATTGACTTACCTGTGCGTCTCCCAAGAAAGGTGGTAACCTTCTCCAACGGTTTGGTTTACGATGTACTTATCCTTACATGGAATTGAGGTACCCGGCCCTAAAATTTATGCTCGCTTGCTTCTCCGACCACGAAGTTATGATCTCGATACAGCGAGTTAGCTTCTCGGTAGGTAAGGCATTCGATAAAGCGGATGTATATTGATGGATGTGTAATATGTAATGTTCAACAACGGTTCTATACTGTACTTGAATATTCATACAGAGAAATAAGGTGTCTGCAGCCAATAGCGCGGAGCGTATTTACTCCTAGGATACCTGTCCTGTATTTCGGAATCACAAGGTTGGTTATGCTATTGACATACCTGTGCGATTTTGCTATTCATACATCAAAATGAGGTGTCCGACTGGTCAAATGTCTACTAATTTTATTCCGCGATCACTAAGAAAAACACTCGCCACAGCAGGATAGGCTTCTCGGAAGTTAAGGTCTTCGATAAAAAGTTTGACTCTATAAGAATCGGTACCTTTCTACAGCGGTTTCACACTCTACTTCAATATTCATGCCGCGAATTAATCTATCTATCGCCAATACGCTTCAGCGGATTTACTCCCGTCTTCCTAGATTTGACTCTTGGAATCGCAGGATAGATGAAGCTATTGAATTAGATGTGCCACTCTCAAAGGAGGAGGTTACGTTCACGAACGCTTTGACACCCGGTCTAATAATTCATACGTGATGTTAAGGTGCCCGTCACTGAAATGAGTACTAGTTTCTTTGTCTGAACTTGAACATATACTCTCGATGAAGCCGTTGATTTTCGCGGAATGTGAGGGCTTGGGTAAAACGTTTGACGATATATAAATTGGCAGCGCGCTCAAACGGTTTGACGCACTACTGTAAAATTCAAACAGCGAATTAAGGTGCCCATTGCCAAACGCTTCAGCGCAATTTCTTCCGGAATACATCGTTTGAGTCTCCTGACCACAGGATAGGTGGGAGCTACAGACATAGCTCGTCTCTCACAGAAGGTGATAACATTCTCGAACGGTTTGACCCTCGATCATCTTATTCATAATGAAATTCATGTCCCCGTCACTAAAATATTTACAAGTGTGTTTGCCTAAACACGTAGCTATACTCACGATAAGGCGGGTTAGCTTCTCGGACGGTAAGGCATTCCGTAAAACGTTTGCCTTTAAAGTAATTACTAACGCTCTCACACGATGTGACGCCCTATTTTAACATTCACTCCGCGTGATAAGGTATCTATTGTCAATATTGTGCAGCGGAATTACTCCCGGAGTACTCGGTTTGACTCACCGAATCACAGGATACGTCAAACCATTGACTTGTCGTTCGACTCTCAAATACGGTGGTAACGTTCTCGAACGGTTTGACATTCGATCTTCTAATTCATATAGGAAGTGAAGGTACTCGTCACTGAAATGAGTACTAATTTTTGAATAAGAACACGAAGTTATATTCTCGATGAAGCACGCGATGTTCGCGGAAGGTACGGTCTACTGTTAAACGTTTGACTTTATAGGAATTAGTAACGTTCTCATACGGATTGACGCTCGATCTACTAATTCATACACGAAGTTAAGTTAAAATTAAAACCGTGAACCACGGTGTCTATTGCCATTACCGTTCACCGCACGTACTGCCGGAGTACCTGGCTTGACCCTTCGAATCAGAGGGTAGGTGCTGCGGTTGACTTAGCCGTTCGACTCTCACAGAAGGTGGCAACGTTCCTGAGCTGCTCGGCCCTCACTCTTCTAATTCATACATGAAATTAAGGTTCCCGACACTGAAATGAATACTAATTCCATTCTTTGATCACAAAGTTATACCCCGGATATACCGGGTTCGTTTTTCGGAGGGTAACGTCTTCTGTAAATCGTTTGACTTTATAGCAATTGGTATCTTTCTCAGTCGTTTTGACGCTAAGTGTTAATTAACTCGTAATACCTGATATAACTCTCGGTATCACAGGATAGGTGAAACTACTGACTTTTCCTTTCGAGTCTCAATCAAGGCGGTAAAGATCTGGAACGGTTTGACACTTGAACTGCTAATTCATACATTGAAATATAGTGTCCGTCTGCCAAAATGTCAACAAACATGTTCACGTGAAGGCTAAGCATGACAATAGGTACACCGAGTGAGGTCCACGGATGGTAGGACATTCGGTAATAAAAGTTACTCTATGCCAACAGATATGGTTCTACTGCGGATTGACTGTGTACTATGTCATTTACACCATGAATTAAGGGCTCCACTGTCAAAACTGTCTAATGGATATACTCCAGGTATACCTGGTTTCATATTAGGAATCACAGGATAGATGAAGCTATTGATTAAGCCGATCGTCACTCAAAGAAGGACGTAACTACCTCGAATGGTTTGACAATCTATCCTCTAACGCATATTTGAATTTAAGGTATGCCTCTGCCATAATGACTACTAATTTTTTCCCCTGAACATTAAGCATGACATATGCTACAGCGGGTAAGGTTCATAGAAGGTATGTCATTCGGTAAAACGAATGACTTCATACCAATTGGTAATGTTCTCCGAAGGTTTGACTCTCCGCTTTAATATTCATACCGCGAGTGAATGTATCTATTACCAATACTGATTAGCGGATTTACTACCGGAGTACCAGGCATGACTCTCGGAATGGCAGAATAGGCGAAGCTACTGACTTAGCCTTTCAAATTTCAAAGAGGGTGGAAACGTTCTCGAACTGCTTGTTGCTCTATATTCGTATCCATACATGAAATTATGGTGCCCCTGGCAAGATTGGGTATAAATTTGCTTCTCTGAATACGAAGTCATACTCGCGAGACAGAGGGTTAGGTTCTCGTAGGGTTATGTCTTACGTAAATCGTTTGACTTCATCCAATTGGTAACGTTCTCCAACGGTCTGACGATCTATTTTAATGTTCAGTTAATTATGTTGTCCATTGCAAATACTGTGTGGCGTAGTGTCTCCTGGAATACCTGGTCTTTCCCTCGGAATCAGGCAGTAGGTGATGCTAGTGACTTAGCTGTTCGGCTGTCGAAAAAGGTGGTAACTTTTTCGAACGGTATAACTATTGATGTTCTAATTCATATAAGATAATATGGTGTGCATCTGCCATAATGTCTACAAATTGGATTCTGTGAGCAGTAAGCATGACACTCACTACAACAGGTTAGGATGTAGGAAGGTAATGTATACGGTAAAATGTATGATTCTATACCAATTGCTAATGATCTCCGACGGATAGAACTCCTACTTTAATATTCAAACCGTGAATTAAGGTGTCTATTGCCAATACTCTTCAGCGGATTTACTCCCGGAATTCATGTTTGACCCTCCTAATCACAGGGTAGGAGAAGCGATTGACTTAGTCGTTGGTCTCTCACAGAAGATGGTAACGTTCTAGAACCGTTACTCTGTTGACTTTTTAATTCTCGCGTAAAATTGCGGTGCTCTTCGCTAAAATGTATACTTGTTTGCATCCCTGAACACAGCGATATACTCTCGATACACTGGATTAGTTTTTTGGAGGATAAGCCATTCTGTATGAAGTTTGACCCTACGCCTATGGGCACAGTTATACAACGGCTTGACGGCCTGCTTTAATATTCAAACTGTGAACTCAGGTGTCTACTGCCAATTCTGTACAGCGCATTTATTCCCGGAATATCTGTTTGTCCTTCGGAATCATAGGGCGTGTGAAGGAATTGACTTAGCTGTACGACCCTCCAGGAAGGTGGTAATGTTCTCGAACCCTTTGACTCTCGATCTTCTAATGCATATTTGAAATTAAGTCGTGCTTCTGCCATAATGTCTTCTAATTTGTTTCCTTGAATATTAAGCAAGACACACGCTACGGAGGGTTAGGTTCTCGGAAGGCAAGGTATTCGGTAAAAAGAGTGAAATTAAGTGAATTTTTATTTTTCTTCCACGGTTTCACTCTCAACTTTCGTATTTATACCGGGAATTAAGGTGTATACAGTCAATACCCTTCACCGGGTTTGCACCCGGAATGCCTCATTTAACTCGTGGAATCATAAAATAAGTGAAGCTATTGACTTAGCCGTCTACTTCCTCAAAGAAGGTGATAACGTTCTCAATCGATCTGAGCCTCGATCTTCTGATTCATACATAAAATTCAGATGCTCGTCACTAAAGTGTAATAATTTTCTTCCCTCTACACGAAGTTATACTCTCGATATAGCGGGTTAGCTTCTCGGAAGTTATGGCCTTCTGTAAGATGTTCAACCTGTCGGAATATGTGACGTTCTACAGCGGATTGACTTTGTACTTTAATATTCATACCGTGAATTAGGGAGTCCGACGCCAATACTGCACAGCGGATTTATTCCCGGAATACCTTGTGCGACTCTCAGAATCACAGAACAGTTGAGCCTATTGACTCAGCCGTTCGACTACCAAACAGGGTGTTACTGTTCTCCAACGGTTTGACCATCGACCTTCTAATTCATACTTGAAATTGAGGAGCCTCTTGCACATTTGAAGACTAACTTCATTCTCTGAACCCGAAGTTATTCCGTCCATGAAGCCGGTGAGGTTCGCTGAAGTTATGGACTTCGGTAAAACGATTGAGATTATACCAATTCATAACACTCTCAAATGGTTTGTCGCTCTACATTCATATTCGAGTTGTGCATGAAGCTGTTAATTGACAAAACTGTTCACTTACTCCAGAAATACCAGGTTCTATTCTCCGAATTGCAGCATAGAAAAAGCTATTGACTTCGCCTATCGATTCTCAGAAAAGGTGGGGTGGTTTTCGAACGGTTTGACCCTCGATCTTCCTATTAATACATGAAATTAAAGTCTTTGTCTGCTAGAATATCTACCGATTTGTTTCTATGAGAACTACTCATACCCACGATACGACCGGATATGTTCTTGGAAGGTGTGGTATCCGTTAACGATTATGACGTTAATACAATTTGGAACGTTCTCAGACGGATTGACACTTTACTTTATTATACAAACTGCGAATTAAGGTGTCCGTTGCCATTACTGTACAGCGAATTTACTCCGGATATACCTGCCGTGACACTTGGGATCTCAGGACAGGTGAAGTTATTTTCATAGATGGGCGATTCTGGAAGAAGATGGTAACCTTCTGGGTCAGTCTGCCTACAAATCTTCAAATTCATACATGAAATTAAGGTGTCGCTACCAAAATGTATACTAATTTGTTTCTCTCAACACGATGTTATACCCATAATACAGCGGGTTATGTTCCCGGAAGGTAAAGCTTTCCGTAAATTGTATGAAGCTATACCAACTGGTAATATTCTCCGTCGGTTTGACTCTCTGCTTTAGTATTCGTACCGTGAACTTATATGTCCACTGCCATTACAGTACTGCGGGCTGACTCCCGGAATACCAGATTTAACCTTCGAAAGAACAGGAAATTTGTAGGTATTGATTAAGGAGTTCGATTCTCGATGAGTGTGACCCCGTCTTCGGATGGATTGACCGTCGATTTTCATATTCATACATGAAAAATGAGTCCGTATGCTAAAATCACTACTAGTTTGTTTCCGTGAGTAATAAGCATGACACTCGCTGCAGCGGATTTGGTTCTAGGCAGTTCAGGTATTTGGTAAAGGGAATTACTTTATACTAATTCGTAATGTTCCCGACGGATTGATTCTCTACGTCATTATTCATACCTTGAGTTATGGTAACCATTGCCAATACAGTTCAGTGGATTTAGTCCTGATATACCAGATTTGACTCCCGGATTCATAGCACAGCTGCAGCTGATGGCATAGCCGATCGTAGATCGCCTATTAAAGTAGAGAGTCAAGCTGACGGGGACCATTACCAATTCATATAAAACCATTCACCGTACCGAATACCGAACGTTTCTGGATCATAAACTGCTGCTGCGAGAGCATTGCTTAATGTTCAGGGAAACAAACTAGTAAACATATTTGCAGCCGAACAACTTATTCTCATGCTTGAATATCATAATCGAGAATAAATCCGTTCGAGAGCGTGACCACCTTTTCTGAGATTTGCACAGCTAAGTCAGTATCATTACATGTCCTGTGATTCCGAGAGTCAAACCATGTATTCCGCGAGTAAATCCGCTAATGAATGTTGACAACAGACACGTTAATCAGCGGTAGGAGTATTAAAGTGGTGATCCAGTCCGTCGGAGAACATCACCAATTGGTATAAAGTCATATCTTTTACTGAATACCATATCTTCCGTGTACCCAATGCTGTGTATCGGGAGTATAACACCGTGATCGGAGAAGCAACTTAGTATACATTTTACCGACGAGCACCATAGTTTTATGTATAAATTAGAAGATAGGTTATGTAACCGTTCGAAAACGTTATCACCTTCTTTGTGAATCGAACGTCTATGTTGTTAAGTTCACCTATCGTATAATTCCGAAAGTCAAACCAGGTTTTTCGGGAGTAAATCCGCTGTACAGTATGGCATCAGGTAACCTATTTCGCGTCATAATTGTTAAAATACAGAGTCCAACCGTTGTAGAACCTTAAGAACTGGTATAGAGTAAAACCATTTACCGGAAGCCTTACCTTCCGTGAAATAAACCCGCTGTAACGATAAAATAACATTGTGTTCAAACAAGCAAAATATTATACATTATAGTGACGGCACCTTAAATTTATGTAAGAAATACAAAGACGCGGAGCAAACCTATCGAGAGCGTTTCCAGCTTCACTGGGGATCGAACGGCTCCGTCAGAAGCTACACCTATCCCGTGATTCCGAGTGTCAAGCCTGGTATTCTTGGATTAAATCCGGTGAATGGTATTGGCAATAGACACCATTATTCACGGCATGAGTATTAAAGAAGGGAGTCAAATCGGCGGAGAACATTACCAATTGTTATAATGTCATTCATTCTACTGAATACGTTACCATCCGAGATCCTAGTCCGCTGTGCAAAGTGACTTGCCTTGTGTTCACGGAAGCAAATTAGATAATATTTTATCAGACGAACAGCTGTTTCTCATGTATGAATAGCAAAATCGAGACACAAACGGTTGGAGAACGATCCCACCATCATTGAAAGTCGCACGTCAAAGTCAATAGCTTCACATATCCTGTGATTCCGAGAGTAAAATCAGGTATTCTAGATATAAGTCCGCTGAAGAGTTTTGGCAATAGATACCCTAATTCACGGTTTGAATATTAAAGTAGAGCGCCAAATCGTCTGAGAACGATATCAATTGCTATAATGTCAAAGTTTCCCGACGCCTTGACCCTCTAGGAGCCCAACTCGTTGCACCGAGGGTGTTACTTCGTGCTCAGAGATACAAATTATTATATATTTTAGTGGCAAGCACCTTAATTTCAAGTACGAATTTGTAGATGCAAGGACATACCGTTCACGAACGTTACTACCTTTATTGAGAGACCAACGGCTAAGTCAATAGCTTGATCTATCCTATGAATCCGATAGTGCATTTTAAAGTAGAAGGTCAATCCGTCGGAGAACATTACCATTTGGTGTAGAGTCATTCTTTTTACCGAACACATTACCTTCCTAGAACCTAATCCCCTGTAGCGAGCGTCATTGTTAGTGCCTACGGAAGCAAACTAGTATGCATAATAGCAGGCAGACACCTTCTTTGAATGTATGAACAGAATAATGCAGAGTCAACCCCTTCGAGAACGTTACCAACGTCTTTCAGATTCGAACGGGTAAGTCAGCAGCTCCACGTATCCAATGACTCCGAGACTCATACCAGGTATGCCGGGAGTAAATCCGCTGAACAGTATTGACAATAGAGTCTTTAATTCACGGTATAAGTATTACCGCACAGCATTGTAGATCGATACCTACTCGTATACATTCAAACTTCGTACCGAACACTTTCCCTTTCGAGAAGCATAACGCACTGTAGCCTTTGTACATCTTCGTGACCAGAGAAACAAATTAATAAACAATTTAGTGGCAGGTACCACATCTTAATGTATGATTTACACGGTCGGAGATCAATCCGTTCTAGATCGCTACCATCTTCTTTGAGAACCGAACGGCTTAGTCAATAGTTCCACTTGTCCTGCGTTTCCGGGTGTCAGACATGTACTTCTGGAATCAATGAACATTGTAGTATTACCAATGGACACGGTGTAAACATTAAAGTGGGGCGTCAAACCTTTGTTAACCGTAACGTATTGGTATATTGTCGAATTTTTGCGAAAGCCTTACCTTCCGCGCTTACCTTACCTTACCCGCTATATCGAGGTTAAACTTCGAGTTCAGAGAAGAACATTAGTATACATTTTAGTGACGGGCACCATAATTTCATGTATGAATTAGAAGATCGTGGGCAAAACCGTTTATCAACATTACCACCTTCTATGAGTGTCGAATGGCTAAGTCAATAGCTTCACCTATCCTGTGGTTCCTAATATGAAACCAGATATACCTGGAGTATATACATTAGTCTGTTTTGGCAGTGGAGCCCTTAATTCACGGTGTAAGTGACATAGTGCAGAGTCCATCCGCAGTGGAACCATACCGATTGGCATAGGGTAACTCTTATTACCGAATGTCCTACCATCCGAGGACCTCACACGATGTAGCTATTTTCTTGCTTAGTTTTCACCTGACCATGTTAGTTGACATTTTGGCAGACGGACTCCATATTTCTATGTGTGAATTAGCAGTTCCAGTGTCAAACAGTTCTGGATCGTTACCGCCTTGTTTGATACTCGAAACGACAAGTCAGAAGTTGCACCTATCCTGTGATACCGAATGTTATATGTGGTAATACGGGAATAAATGCGCCGAAGAGTTAATTAACATTTAGCGTCAAAACGACTGAGAACGATACCAATTGTTATAAAGTCAAACGTTTTACCGAAGGCCGTACCATCCGAGAACCTCATCCGCTTCATGGAGAGTATAACTTCGTGTTTAGAGGATCACATGAGTAATCATTTTAGTGACGGGGATAACAATGTCATATTGAATATGAAGTTCGAGGAAGACTGATCTAGTCCGTTGCCACCTTCTGAAAGAGACGAATGGCTAAGTTACAATGGTTTCACGTATCCTGCGTTTCCGAACGTCAAACCAGGTATTCCGGAAGTAAATCAGCTGGAAAGATTTGGCAATCGTTACTTTATTTCGCGGAGTGAAAGTTAAAATTGAGAGTCACACCGTGTGAGAACGTTACCACCACCCTTGAGAGTCGAGCGTATAAGTCAATAGCTTCACCTATCCCGTGCTTTGGAGGGGAAATCCAGGAAAACCGAGAGGAAGTCAGCTGTACAGTATTGACACAAGACACCCTATTTCACGGTATAAATATCGAAGTGCACAGTTAATCAGTTTGAGAACGTTACAAAATGGAATAAAGTAATTCCTTGTACCGAATACCTCACCTTCCTAGAATCTGACCCGCTGATGCGGGTGTCTTGCTTAGTGCTCTCGGAATCAAACCGATAGAGATTTTAGCAGAGGGGCACCTTATTTTCACGTACGAATATGAAGATCGAGGGTTCATCCGCTTGAGAACGTTACCATCTTCTTCGAGGGTCGAACAGTTAAATCAATAGTTGCACGTATCCTGTTAATGCGAAGGTCGGGGCAGGTGTTGCGGGAGTCCGACAGCTGGACGCTATTGGCAGTGGAAACCTTAATTCACAGTATGAAAATCATAGTAGAGAGCCAAATCGTCGGAGAACTACACCAACTGCTATTGAGTCAGAATTTGTACGGATAACCTTACCATCCGAGAGCCAAATCCGCTGTATCGGGAGTTCAACTTCGATTTTAGGGAAGCATGTTGGTATCCATTTCAGAAACAGGCACCTTAGTTACTTGTATGAATATTAAGATCGAGATTCAAACCGTTGGAGAACGTTTCCAATTTTCTTGAGTGTCGCAGAGGTATGTCAATAGCTACACCTAACCTGTGACTCCGAACGGCAAACCCGTTACTCCGGGAGTAAATCTGCTGAACAGGTTTGACAGTGCAGACATAGCATATTATCGAAAACATTAGTGTTCAAACGTATCGTTCTGACATCAAAATCTCTGCGTCGCGAAGTGTTTTCTAGCACATAATATTCAGTGCATTTTCGAAGGAAAGGAAATTGTCTCCAATTTTAATATGCTTCTAATTTGACTATAATCTATGATATGGAAATCGAATAATTAAGTAATTCGACATTAACGATAAAGGAAAGATGGAATTATGATGATTATACATATCGTAGTATCGAAGTCCAAGGGCATTCGACTTCTGCTGTACAACATATTCCAACACATCGGTATTGAAATATTTATGTCAATATTTCTCTATAGTAAACGAATTAACAATACTGTACTATTTGTGTCACCAGTACTTTGGATGATAGTATGTTATCTATCCCTACTTTTATTATCATCATTCAAAAACGCGGTGTGCCAGAAAACCTATCCTCATATAGTAAACAAAATACACAAAAGATATTGCTACTACCCCGGAATATAATACACATCCGCGGTAACTATGCTCAGCAAGAAATTCTGCATATACGACCAGTCAACTGCGTCAATTCGGACCTGTGACATGATTGAGTGACAGGAGGAATCATAATGCATGCGACTCAACAATGATGCTGTAAACTATGGCTGCAACTGCAAGTAATCGCGAACGTGATACAGCAACAGGCGAGTTATTTTAATTTCTTACTCGAATATAACGCGTTTAATGAATTTATTTTGAGGAATCAAATAGTAAATATGTATGATAATATAAAACATTAAACATATTACCGCTTATTCGAAACGTCTCACATCG
>NIJG01001191.1:15913-42377 GCA_002201625.1 Euglossa dilemma | reverse complement strand
AAATTTTTTTTTCTCGAAAAATGGACTTGTGGCGTATCTGCGTGATCGTTGGAACGAGACAAACACGACTGTAACGTCGAAACACCGAGAATCGAAAATTTTTTTTCCAGTGTTGCCAACCTAACAAAAAAAAATATGAAAATTTTTTTTTCTCGAAAAATGGACTTGTGAGGTATCTGCGTGAACGTTTGGATCGAAATAAACACGACGGTAACGCCGAAACAGCCAGAATCGAGAATTTATTTATTGCTGTGTTGCCAACTTAAGAAAAAAGTTTCCAGTGTTGTGATCTTAGCACGTTGGCACAAATGACGTCTGTAGCCGTCCGATCTTTGGCGATTTCGAGGCAAATGTAGACTATAACCTTCTATAACCCCTTGTAGACTATAATTATAACCATATTTTAATCATAAGGAAAGGAACATGGTTATTACGAAGTGTACTAACAGATACACTTGTTGATTATTGAGTAACACTTGTACAAAAAATGTGATGCCGTGCCAGACAGCATGTTAGTTGTTTTTTTTTTATGCGTTTTCTCATGGCCTACCTACATTTGGCTATCCAGAGACAAATGACGGTTATAATGATCGGTAGAGATACCAAATGTTTAGTCCATTTCAGTTCACGGAGCCGAAAGGTGTGTTTCTGTGAAGACGAACCATTTATTCTGTAAGTATTTTTTCATGAATTAAGTAAATACAAATCAATTATCTTCTCAAAATTGAATAAATAAAAAAGTAAAATTTGCTGACAGAATATGTACACACGTATCAATGTATGTAAATTGATAATGGTATAATATAAAGAATACTAAGAATGCATAAACGTTTCAGTTTGCATTTAAGTCATTCTCAGTCTATAACATTTATGTACTCGTAATATTTTAATAGTTACGGTTTTTTAATATTTACATATTACTCTTTCATATTATATTATTATTACACAGTGACAATTTACACATATTGACACTTGTGTACTCCCTCCGTCGGCTAATTTTACATTTCATTTTTTCATAAATTGAATTAGTAAAGCAAATGTCGTATAGTCGTCACGACAGTTACAGCCGTCATTTGCTTCGGGAAGAAAAAAAATGACATGCTGAGCAAATGACGGTTATAGGCGTCGAAAGTTTTTTGGGATGAACTGTGGCCATATGTGATCATTTTCACTTTCAAACATACAACTTACATTCGATTTCATCTGGCAGTCATAAACAATCGAAAAAAAAAAAAGTATTTCTGAGGGTAAAGTTAAAAATATGCGGCAACGTGTTAATCAAACACCCGTTACCTAAACGTCCAATTATCATCCAAACACCTATTATCCAAAATATTCGATTGTTTAAACAATATCGACAAATATCTAAATATAGAATCGCGACTTTTAAAAAAAGAAGATCGATTTTGGAAATTTAAGAAGATCAAGAAAATAGATCACAAATTCCAGAAAAAACAATTAGGACCTAAATATATAAGAAATTATCAGTTTTCATATAAACCACAATCATTGTTTTAACCATCCTTTCATTCTCCGATTTTCCAGAAACTAGTTACTTCAATTACTCGAAATTCAGCTATATAATATTGGTACAGAATCAAGAAAAGAAAAACAATAGAAAAATACGAAATAGATTAGAACAGTAACATAATGGTAGAACATTTACGTAGAATATCAGGATTAGCCCTTTCGATGGAGCAGGGCGAAGGCTAAATAGCCGATATTAAATACAGGTTCTTAGATCACAGTCAATTGATACCGCTATGCATGGCCAATAGAATCAGGCAGATCTCTAAATGCGAGCAAATCGGCCCTTGGAAGGGATCCTAATCAAGAAGGAATGCATTCAGTGTCGGTAGGCAGTACGAACTGATGGGGAACAACGTTCCACAGCTTCCACTAGGCGTTCTTAGGGAGTATTAGTGACCACTCTAGAGATCACCCAGGGGCTTACCCTACGAATTTCCGCTCTGAACTACCCAGTTCATTCGCCCTATTCCCACCTCTCGTCGTTAATTCATCCCTGGTAGATTGACTGAGGATACAGGGAATTCGACAACTTAAGCCCTTGTACGACTGCATAAAGGAAGGTTAACGCGTTACTCTGTGTACTTGTCGCTTCTATTGTCCTGGACTCTACGCGTCTGTCAATGTAGAGATCTGCCAATGTAGATCTGTCAATGTAGATCTGTTAACGCAGATGTCGCACTTGCACCATGTAAAAACTGGACGGCTATTTCTCATATTTTTTTCCCTATTTTTCTTCTTTTTTTTTTTTTTTTTGTTCCGTTTTTTGCACACCGTGGTCCTTGCTTTCCGGTATCGATATTTTTTGATTTCATCTCCCAAGATTGTTTCGAGCGATAAAAAATAATATCCGCAGCTTTTAAGCTCGATTGAATACCGGTAAAACGTACCACAAAGTCCGTGAAATTTATGTGTAAAATATAATGCGTGCCGCCCCGCGGCTACGGCGAACCCTAGGTCAAAATCGGCCATTTATCTTCCTGCTATGCTTTTTCTCTCTTCTGCAAAAATCGATTCCGATCGGTATAACTTCAACGATTGTTTCAGTTTTGGCTACCTGGCTGAGTTACCGTGGATTAAGCGGATAAATTCTGCTATGGCCTTCTGGAGATTTAGATATACGTGGACCTGCTGGAAAAACATTTACCAAATGCAACGTTTAATTCTTTTATTATTCAACTCGTCGTTTATTTATAGCCTGAGACTTTGACAAAAGGAAGAGACGTGAAAGATGAATGATCCAAACTTGAAGAAAATGATATTTATACTTGTCACCTAATCAAAATAAAATTCTGAAAAAAATTGCAAACTTTTTGTGACACCTTTTCCAAATTGTAATCGATCGATAAATCGTCAGAGTATAAGATATCGAATAATACACGTTCCCGCAAACGCCATCCATTCTCTCAACGACGAAACTGTCCGAAAACCCAGGTAAATCCGAAATCACGGGCACAACACCCAAACGATCCTAATCACGCGTCCATTTCGCTACACCCTGTTTCGCGCGAATGCAAAAATCGGTATGCCACAGGATCCTCCGTTGGAAGCGGATTTCATATACGATGAAATATGTATTTGACTTTAAAAGTTCAACTATTTGTCTTCTTCGCTATTTATCTTGTCTGCCTGCTGGCAACTTGTGACGGCCTGGTATAAAGAGTGAAATTCGCTTCGGCGTAGAAGCGTAAGGAAAATGTAATGGAAAGTAGAATCAGGGGCTGTCTGAATTATTGCCCGGCCGACTTAAACGTTTCTTCCAGCCGCGTATCGCGCGTGTACCTGTGCCTTATCGTCCATCTTCCGACACGGCCATCATCCAGCCAGAACCCCCGGACGGACTACTCGATAAACTATTCCATCGTTGAAATCTCTATCGCGCGTACCAGCCGCGATTAATCATTTCCTAACGAGGATGACGTTTGATCGTGGAAACCTGGCAGACACGCGCGCGTCGGCCCGGTGAACAGGAGGAGAACGGAAGGACCCTAAGAAGGTAGAGCGGGCTGCTAAAGAAGGCTGATGGAAAATGACGTTATCTTTCGGCGTAAGTCGGCCGAGTCACGAGGGAGGCGATTCGTAATTGCTTTAGTTAAGGAATGTGCGTCGCGCTTCGGGCTTGGACGCAGGATAAAAGCCGGAAAGAGGGCCGCGGAGGGGTGAACGGCGAGTTAAAGAGCGAGAAGGAGCGGGTGCGGGAAAAGTGAAAAAAGATGGAGGTGGCGAAGCAGGGAGTAGGTGAAAGCGGTGAGGAAACGAAAAGTGAAGGGGGTCGGGGGGAAAGAGGGTGGCAGAGAAGAAGGGTAGAGCGAGCCGGGGGTAAGTTCAGCGCCATGGGGTGGCTATGAATTTAAATTTCTCTAATTAGGACGCGCGGGAGATGCGGTGACGCTGTTGGTAGCTAACGCCCCCCTTCAGGCCCCTTTCTTCCGTCCCTGTCGCCCACCCACCACCCCGCGTCAACCCCCTCATTCTCTCGTATAATACTTTCTTTCTCGCCCGCCTCTTTCTCCCTTTCCGTTCTCCTCACCCCTTTTTCCTATACACCCACGTATACACGCGGAATGGTATACACGCGTGTCCGTGCACACGTGCAGACAGGCCTGCGCGAGTATGCGCGTGTAGCCACGCGTGTATGCGCGCGCTGGTGTCCCGCCATAATACCGTACCAGCCACAAAAGCCTGGCGCTGAAGTAACTCAAGTAAGAGGTGGCTCGCATTCGCCGTAGTTGACACCACCTGACTCAGATTTGTTGCTTCTCACGTTCTAACCGAAATTTATTTGATGCCGGCTCGCGCGGGTTAATTAACGCTTCCCGGAAAGAGAGACACGCGAAACGGGGAAACGAGAAAGGCGGAGCGAGAGAGAGAAAGAGAGAGCGAGGCGGGAAAGGGCGAGGACGGGCGAGAGCGAGAGGAAACGTCGCCTTTGAGATCGGAGTGACGTTAGAGCGATCAAAATTCGCGCGCTTTTCGCGATTAACGTCACGGTCAGTGGTACGACTCGACGTATGGTCGGACGTGAAGGAGTCGCGATCGCGAGGGCTTTAAATGATCGTTCCCGTTGTAAATTGCTATCGCAAATACGGCCTAACCGCGTGTATTTGGTTTATTAGAGTATACTGCTTGCCGTGAAATGTTATTCACCGAGCGAATCTTGTAAACAAGGCTGTTTGCTCTGTACGATTGTCAGGGAATGAATTTTCAACTCTGCTTCGCTTTCGTGCCACCTAGCGGAAAATGGAGTTTACGAATACTTTGGTATTTCTTGCTCGTTGTTTATGAGTACTCCTAGAGGTTCCTTTAACCAGTTTGTTTGTTGAAATATTCATTGCCTCGTATATCGTGTATGTAATAATTAAAAATAGTACATCGTTATTATTAAACGATCCCCGTCGTATAACGTTCTGTTCATGCTCAAATCTAAGGAATAGAATGACAAAGTTGGATAATTAAAAACTAGAACACCCACTATCGAAGAATTTTTCTGTGAAACGTATAATTAATTCCTGAATACAAGAGGATGAAATATCTCGTTTGTGTTAACCATGAAATGCTTTTAATGAGGTATCACACCTATTTTTCAATGCTTATATTAAAATATCGTATCATATAACAGAGAATTAATTTTTAAAACAAATTAAATAATGTCTAAGTAAAATAGTTCTGTAGTGAACATGAACGATTTTCAAAATGATATTATTGGAATTATTTTTAATTAATAATTATCATCGTTAACCCTCCTTTTCTTACCATCAAATTTCCTGTCAAATTCTCCTTTTAATTAAAAATTGCAGAATTTATCTTCTACCACCCAGAATTTTACCAGAATTTCTTCCAAATACTAGAATTACTCATTTGTACATTTATTCGTAATACGCAAAGATAAAAGAGATTCGCTTTTAAAATACCCTGAGAATACTCTGAATAACCGTATTTAATATCCAATTAATAACCGAAAAGAAATTAATTCATCGTTCTTCCTAAAAATTTAAACCAAATTCTGCACACGGATTCGTAACACTCGAACAACGACAAGAAGAAGATTCACCTTCGGAATACCTTTCATTGACTCTCTTTTAATTTGCGAAAAGTCCGCATAACCAAATTCCATTTTTAATTAAAAACCAAAAAGAAATTTCGACCGAATTTCGTCCGAATTTCCCGAAAATACCCTGCGCAAACGCCACGTCGACGCTGTTTACCTTATTCGCAGCGAAAAAGGCTGCAACGCGGAGTTGCAATCGCATACTTTCCGCAAACTATTCGTTGGACATACTCCAATAACGTATAACCGCTTTCCGGCGGCGTAAACGTTCTTTTAATTAAAAGCCAGCGCCTCTCTCTGGAGCTTCGATTGTTACACGCTCGCATCGTGAAACGTATCGACCATGAAAGAAGGAACAGATAGGGTGGGCTGACAAAAGGCCCGTGAGAAAAACATGCCGCGAAGTATTCCGATAAATTAAAGCGGCCCGCTTTCGTCGTTAACCGACCGGATGACCGGGCTGAGCGGCAAGTAAGGAATTTCCAGGGAGTTTCAGCGGCCATTAGCACGGCACGGGGGCTGAACCCCGACGATTTGAAAAAAGTTTCCAGTGGTGCATACATTAAGGCACCGGCGACTGTGAGAGGCCACGCTGGTGTGTACGAATCTTAATTCTCTCTTTGTTATCTCTTTCCACTAATTCACGACAATCGCGCTTCGGATGGCAGGGTCGACGAACGGCGCAGGGGGGGAAGAAAAAAGGGGAAGAGGGGTGCGAAAGAAGAAGGGAAAGAAGAAGGCTAAAGCCACGGTTACGGCCAACGTTTCTCGTCTTCTTTGTCTCGAGAGATTAAAGGCTTAAAACGTTCACACCCGTCCCACGTATTTCAACCCCGAACCCGTCGAGCTGCACCCAACTATTTCGCGAATAATGCTTTTAAAATCGAGACGAGGTGCTCCGGTCGATGGACAGTCGGCGCTGGAATTTACTACGGGTACAGGGAATTTTATTTGTCGGTGGAGCGAGGGTTGCGTGAAATTTCTGTCCCCGTTTTTGGAAATGCGAATGGAATCTTGGAACTTCGGGTATTCGGGTCGTCGTGGAATATGATTTGCGATGTTTCTTCGCGAAAGGGGAATTTGATTGCAAATGACGAGGCTAAGGGTGGATCTATGGATCCGGAATGTGTAGTTGAATTAGTCTTAACTGGCTTTTGCTTCGGTGATTTTAAAGTAACGCGCTAAGAAAAATGTAAGTAACTGCAATTAGAAGAATTTAATAATGAGACAATGAAGAAGAAATTATTATACGTATCCAGTGATAATTAACTTCTAATTACTTATGGAGGATTAGATAATATTTTGGAATGAAAGATCATAATACATATAATATGTGAAATAATAAATCCTTTTAATACTCCTAAGAACTGGATGTCAATAGTTAAGAGTCAAATATGATAAAAAAAATATTGGAAAAATATAATATTAAATATAAATTTTGCCACAAGTTAAATATTTCTATTAATTGAAAAAAATGAAAAAATCTAGTAGTTCCAATGTGAAAATTGTTCAAACTACTATAAATACTATTTACTAGATGCTTTCTTTGTTACATGGAAATAAATGGTGATATACAAACACTACTTGGATATTTCTCTAAAAGTTATGATCGAAATCTAAATATACGTTTGTAATACAATAATGTAATACAAGAATTGTAAATAATACAATAGTACATTTTGTAGTTGGCTCAACGTTGTCAACTAAAATTGGAAAAAATGATTCCATCAACTTCGCCATAATTATTTTCAAACAGCACGTTATGGAACATCCGTTTTATCGACGCCTATTATATTTATAATAATCTTGCGAGCTACGCGGCGATAAAAATAACAAACCTATAAAATTGATCGCCTGTGAAAGCGCCTTACGTAACGTTACAACAAACAAATGAAAAAATTCTGGAAAAAAAAAAGATAATTTCCCTGCAAGATTGTTTACGCTGCTCGTTATATGTAACGCTGTTTATCCGCAACGTTAGCGAAAGCTTCGAAAGAACAATTATTCCGGATGATGAACGTTTCCAGCGCGTAAAATCTTAAGAGTAAACCGAGAGGGCGGAAGCACAAAGGTAATAAACGGCATCGCGGAAGCATTCATGAATATCGTCCGATAAATTAGTTCTCGGTATATTAATTAGAAGCGTGAAAATTGGTCTGGAATATAGGCGACGGTATCGTCGATTTCGTATCCAATTAAGACTAAACTACAGCCGAATTCATAAAAATGCGGTAATTAAAAGTATTGATTATCGAAGGGTGACCGATGCGAGTAAGCTCGGGCACGATAGGGGAGGGCAGCTTGCTTCGTACACCTGTTCATTAGGTAATGAACTTATTAAATCAGAGAGGCGCGGCGCAGCAAAAAAGTTCTACCTATCTTCTCGACCTTCGACCCGTGCGCTAACCTTCCTCTTCCTCTATTTGTTCAATTACCCCGCCGAAAGGATTAAATGTTATTGGATACTGGATAGCAAGTTTAACTAAATCTTCCGAATACTCGTGATTATTTGCTGAGCAAAATTCGTCCAAGATGAATATTCGTGGTCTTCTCTAATTTCCGCGCTTATTTCGATTTATCGCGTTGACGTACGTGTGGCTTATCTACGTTATTCCTATAACTGTTTAAATTTGCAATTTCCATGAACGAAAATAATTCTTTTCATTACTGTTACACGCGATATTTCGTATATTAATTAATTGGTATATTACTGTTTTAAATTACCGCCCTAAAAATTTAACAACCCTATGAGATTCTTGCCTAATTGTAAGTTTAAAATTGGAAATTATTTATTGAGTCTCTTATAAATACTATATTGAATAGAATTTAAAATTTAATATGCTACAATTCGTTTTATTGCATTATCTTTTATTGAACAGTAAAACTAAAATTATAAACTTACCAATTCCATTACCGAGTCCACGTGCAATACTAATACCTATGTACATACGAATAAATAAGATACAAATGTTACATCAATAATTATCCACTTCTAGTACCTATGGCTGTAAGAAATTATTAATTCACTTTCTACTATAAATAAACTCAGAAATAAATTCTTAAAAACGAAAATCAAATTACAACCTTCCGAATGCTACGAGAAAAAGAAAAAGAAAATTAAATTACTGAAATTATAAAAAGCGTACAACCAACACAGTTACCGAAACAGAAATAAATCCGGAAAATTAGCCAATGACAAATTACTGGACTGAAAGGGAACCGGTTTGCCATTTTTACCGCGCGAAACTAAATCATTCCGCAGTTTCATCCGAACAGCGCCTCGCTCTGGGTCCAGCGTATTATCACGTCTCCCTTAAGCGGTATCTCGCAGAGGACGGTATAGAACAACTTTTCAGAAGAGCTAACTGAAACGCTCGAAACGTTTCACGGAGGAAAGGGCGGCCGTACCCTCGGTGCTCTAACCCGCATAACCGAATTAACACCGGAGGAAACCTTGCTACAGGTTTACCTCGCTACAGTTTAATCCTGCGTTCCGCGTCGCGTCCACAAGGAGGCGATGCTGGTCTCCGTGTAGCAGAGGCTGAACCCCGTGGACGGGGTAGTGACGTGAAATTTAAGAACCACCCGCATTAAAATCACTGCCACCGCCGGTATTTCAACCACCCTGCCACCCCGCCTCTCTCCATGGCGTTACATTCTCCACGAGTCGCGAAAGAGAGGAGCTCTTCGAGTGTATAAAGGGTTCGCAAAGTGACTCGAATTGCCGCACAGTCGACTTTACGAGACTAGCTATTGCTAATATCAGAACATAAGGGCTGCTTCTCTCTTTCTCTCTTCGTAGCTCGTCTTCTCTTGCTCTATCTCCGTTCTAGCCCTAGCAAGAACCGAGACGAAGCGTCGAGTCCACCCTTTCATCCCCACCAGGCTGGAAACCCGTCGTCCCTTGGCGAAACTCCTTAACCATTCGACCCTCTGCGACATTTTTAGTGGCCATCAAAAACCAAGGCCGGCTTAATTATGAGGGCAGCAGCAGCAATCCTCGCGCTTGCCAGCTTGGTAGCTGGCGAAGACACCAGCTGGATGCTGTTGGTACCACGCAGTTTGCCTCGATTCTCGATAGTTCTCTCGAATGTCTGCCGTGCTAACGCCTCGAGGAACCTTTTGTACCGTCTTTTTCATCCTTTTTTTTTTTCCTTGGTTTTTTCGTGGTTTTTTCTGGCTCCTCGTTTCGTGAAGAGGGTGAAAGGAGACTGGTGCGACGTCGGAACAAACAATAGGATCTTTTCGAAAGATGGAAGTCGTTGGTGGAAGAGTGACATCTGGTAGCTTTGTTTAGAGGTGCTGGAAGTAGGTGAATCGTGACAGTTTGATCGAAGTGAGCTGAAGTGGCGGGAGAGTGAACGGTTTGCTGTGATTGGGCAATTCGTGTACAATCGGTTTGTATAAGTGAATCTGAGATCTTGAGATAAAATGATACGATTTTTCTACTGCATTGATCATGAAGGTATTTTTAAGAAACGTAAAAGTTTGATCTGAAAAAATAATTATTTTGGTACGATAAATGATACCATTTCCAACAAATTACAATGATTAAATAATGTCCAGTTTGTATTATAATAATTTCTATAATCTAAATAAATTCTGTAATCTATATATTCTACAAATAATAGATTATATAAAAAATACTACACGTCAAAAGAGAATTTAAAATCTATCTAATTCTAATATTCTAATATGGAATATTATCTTTCTAAATCGTACTTAAAGAATATCATTCTTCTAAATAGATTAAACTTCTGAAATTTACGAAATGACGAATCCAAATCTGCACAAATAATTATTACGATTTTCCTTCCCCTCTATTCGCGAAATAAAAAGTTTATTCGATTTACTGGAGTAATTCTCTTTAAAATTGATTAATAAAATTAATATTTCGAATAACGTAAATGCAATATTTTCTTAATCTCAGCTTTGCAAGGACAGATTAGGGAAAGATAAAAGTTTGCACGAATGGGTACTGATTAAAGTAATCTACGAGGTGGAGCTTTAAAATACCGTCTTCTTTCAACGTCGTTTGCATCCGTTTGCATCTGAAAGGGAAATGCAGAAATTACAAAAAATGTTCGTACTTTGGTCGAAAGTATGAGCCTCGAGAGATGTATACGTATATATTTTTAAGATTCTTACAGAGGACCAACTCATCCCAAAGGATCGTCCGAAAGTTATAGTAACTAGGGATCGTTAGACGTTACGGATGTCTCGAGTTAAAAGAAAATAGTGTGCTTCGTAATTTCTTTATGCGACATCAATTCTTTATACCGCATAAATCTCCAGAACTTTAGACGGATCAGGCTTATTAAAACCGGCGTGGAAACTTCAATAAACGTATCCAGATCTGGAGATAAATCTTGCAAGAGATATAACGAGTTTCGGATCAAATATTGTTCGACTTTATGAATTCGGCTTTATTGACCGTCGCCATTCCTTTTTATTGTAAAAGATATCCTCAGAAATATATCATTCGAAATAAAAACTCTAGCCGAATGGTTTATTTTATGAAATAAGTTTTAATTTCTACTTTTTATGTGGAAAATACTAAATTCTAAAATCTTTATTCGTTAATGTAAGATGTAATTTGATATGAAATTGGTCATTAGAGAATATCTAACGAGCTTAATTTCCTTAAACGAAACGAAAATGTTGAATTATAATAAAATAAAAACTTTTATACATCTGATAATACAGAAAATATATTTTATTGATAACTTTCACGACCCATACAAAAAAATACTACACTCATCCACTTAAATTCAAAACAAAATCTTAATCAGATATGTACTTAATGACAACGATTTGGAAATTATTGTATATTCTTTATTTTCTGAGATACACAGATTAAAATTAAGAATAACTTTGCACAAGGTATTCGAACAAAAAATATTTGTCATCTATTAATATAATATACAAAAATTCGCAAATAATTTCCCGTTTTTTTTTAACTTTTAACAGTAAGCATATATACCAAAATACAATCGACCTAATAATTTTTTTTATTAAATCTATTTCTGCTTGATCAGTTAAAACATTTCCATGAATCTAAATTACAATGAACTATAAAAGTTCAGGAAAAAGAATTCTTCAATCTTCCAGATCGGAGGCTTTAAAATGCATGGAGATGCTGAATGACAACCAATCGTCTTGCAGACCTACTTTCCTCCCGGAAATGCGTACGTCGTGTGTAGTACGGAACAGGAAGCTGACTCAGCGTTCGTCTGACAAGCGTACTACTACGAAACGTAGGGTAGGTCAGTGAGAACGAGTAAAAGAGATTCGAATGTGCAAACGAGAAGAGAGTATAAACTGCTCAAAGTTGTACTTTGCTTCAAACGACGATATACACGAGACACATACCTCGGAGATAAAACGCTTTAAGCAGATAGATTTCTAGCTTTTGAAGATGAAACAGTGAGAATTGCAGCAGTCGAATCGATAGAGAACATTAATTCTTATTTGAACTAAGAAATTTTCGAATAACCCAACAGTCATCTTTCTATAGGATTCTGAGTGTCTTAGAAAGAATCATATCGTTAACAACGATCAACGATAAAAATTAACAGTGGATGACGCGAGTAATAGTGATTTTGAATGATTCGACAAGAATAATATCACCCACAATAGCGAATAGGAAAATTTTTGTGGAAATGAGTGATGACTAAATGATGTATAAATGACTAGTGATATTTGCACGACTAGTAGTATTCGGATGACTAGTGACACGAAGTTACATGAATATCGAATGTCACGAGATTGATTATCTGAAAGATACGTGAGTGAGTTTAGAGATGGCAAGCAACATTGTGTTGCCGTGAAAACTAGGAACATCTATCATCGTGGCTTTTGGGTACAGAAATGCGAGGAACAATGCAATACCAGAAATCGAGTTATTCTCTACGTAACTTCTAGTTTCTATTATAGACTTATCCCAAGTACCAAATTTTATTTCGTATCCACGGATAAATAATGTTTGAAAAAAATTTAATCTGTGCACAATATTTTCCAATTAATAATAATATAATAATATTTACCTATTGCCTTTACATTTACAAAAATTTCTGTTTGCAGTTCCGAATAAGATAAATATAAAATAAAATTTGTATTATCGTCATCCGTAAATTAAAAAAACTACCAGAAAATAGCTATTGAAACATTCGAAACATGTTTTAGACGAAATTTACTATATGATATTTAACCTTTCAATACGTAATGTCTACGATGTACATAAACGAAACAAATTCGCTGTCAACCCTCAACTGATCTATGTTTTACGTTACTCTATTGATTCGACCGATAAACATCGGTGATTGCGAGTGGAGCAAAGTTCTGTCTAAGCACTTGCCACTGTGTGGCAATGCAAACGCGTTCAAAGTTTGTCTCGTATATTTGTCTAAGAGTTGTCTACGTAAGCACTGTACAACAGGTTGGGCGCAAGTTGGGTTTCCACTACCACTTGCACAAGGATCTTACGGATAGAACGTTTCTTCTACGCTTCCGCGTTTAAAACGCGTGTAAATTCTACTCCTGACAACGACTGCTTGGAGTTTACAAGGCAGTAATTAAATAAATTACAGTTTACCATGACTCACACATTTTCGACCGTCAGTGTTTGCCTTAGAGTGAAATCTTGTATAAAACACGTCGTTTACATTTCTATATCTTAAAAATATTTTTTTACAATTAAGTACAATTAATTATAACGCACTTGTTTTTATATTCAAGTATTAAAATAGTTCGAAATTATAACATATTCCTAAATATAAAACGTGTCGAAAATTGCAAGATAACATAGATGCTGTCTTTAATCGAGAGATTAATCATTACTCATTGACAACTTTCCTAGGATTAAAATAGAATGTGTATATGTTTTTTGCCATGTGATGAGTCATGCGTATTAAGAACTCTATTTACTTTGTATTCAGTATTGTAACATATGTAAAATAAAATAAAATATGCAAAAATCTACATTATTCGCGATTGTACAAAAATTGATCCACACTTTGACCAATCCGCTGCTATCTAACCACAAAAAAGTACTTCGTGTGAAGAATGGTAAATTAATGAAACGTGCCATTTCTGATGGCATAATGATCTTTTCACTTACAGCTACGTAGAACGCGTTGAAACACGTCGGACATGTCGAGCTATTTCATTCGAACACGACGAAGAATAACACGCACTGAGACAGGAAGCCACCTGCGAAAATTAACTACGCGCCTAAGCTATAATGTTTACGTTAGACTCAGTCGACGAGCTACGCCTTTCATCTGTGATACTGGTGTTTGGCTCGATTTTCTTACCTTGAGACTCACACGATATTATAGTCGAAGAATTTAAGCACCAAATAATAATCTACTCTTATTTTTACATTAAGACACATAGATCTATGGGGCAAAAATCAGGGACCGTCATCTAGCTATGGTTATTTCAAAATTCTAATTGAAATACCGTCAGCTATTCAAAATTTGTAATTATTATTGGGTAAGAGTAATACAAACAGGAAATTGTAACATGATTGCATCATGCTGATGTATCAGTATTACTTGTGCTTAATTTATAATTACAGTGTAACGAGTCATTTATTTTTCGGCTAAATGCCTCTTAATCGGTAGACGTGTTAGTTAATATTTCAGGTAGATGAAGACCCTTTGTAGTTATACATATTAATACGACTACACGATGAGAGATCATCTATCATTTGTACCTCGTTCGATGACTCTAAAGTTGGATATTACAGAAGTGCAGGATGTTGAACAGCGTGTTAAATATAAAAACCCTCAACAGGACTAAAATGAAATAAATTGTAATTACCTAAGAAACGTCCTATTATAAAATTACAGAATAGCATTCGAGGAATAAAAATATTCGAGATAATTGATAATTATAAAACTTACTATCAGAACATTTGCTTATTTAATATATTACTCCCATTATGTCATATAGTTCGAGATGTGAGTGTATATACTCGTATATGTCCGCGATAAGACTGTACATAGCTGCAATCTTTGGTCACTCTCGTTACAACCATTGTACAATAACCACGTACTAATATTAATTTTGCCAAAATATACGAGGATAGATTATTTAGCCAAACTACTCCGACACTGGCTATTAAAAACTAAATAAACATCCGATACACAAATTCCAACACCGCAGGAATATACAAAGAAGAAAAAAAAGGTTCCTGGAAAACAATACACACACACTAGTCGCGTACAAGAAATTCGTAATCCCCTTAAAATTACAGAGGCACCCTTCCTAATCCTCGGCCGCATCGCGTCGCCTTCGAAAGTTGGCGATGGTAGTTTAGCAAACGACCGATTATGACAGCGGGAAAAGTTTATCGACCGTTCCGTGCCGTAGGAACGCGGGAAAAATTTCAACTTTCCGGCGGGGAGGGGGCTGCGAGCGCGCGAAGGGTGAAAAACATCGGCGTAACAGTTGCGCAGGGCGTTGCGCGTGCATATTGCGGAGAAAATAGCTTAGTTTCGCCGTGGGACCGAAATTAGATTTCGTTCGAGAAGACGTTCCAAATGTTCGCTCTCCGACCTTCTTTTCCTTTATCTGTCGCGCGCCACCACCCCTCGAAATCCCACCCCTCAGCCTCGTTTCAGCCGGCCGAGCCGCGTCTTCTTCCTTCACCGTTCCACGCCACTCTTCTTCCACACCTCCTGGCTCTTCCTTCCAACCCGCTCTTTTTCTCCCACTTGCAATTCGTTCTCTTCTTCGTGCTGGGATTCCCGTTTCCCCCGGGACACTCGACGACGTCGCGACGCTCCTCCACGTTCCGCGGTACTATGCATATTTCACCGATTTTTATGGAATTCCTTCTAGACTCGTTCCATCCTCCTCAGACACCTCTGCTCGCGCCGTGCGGCTGTCTCTCTTTATTTCCGTTTCGAGCATCGACCTTCTCCCTTCCTCTGTCCCGTCCATGTATTCACTGTCTCGCTTTCGCTCGCGCACCACCGTCGTCTGTCATCTTCCGCTCTCGTTGTTACGCAGCGTGTACTTCAGTCGTCCCGTAGCCGTCGTTCACCCCCTTGGGGGCCGGATTTTCTACGGAGATTTCCCGATTAACCCCGTTCAACTGTCGATCGATCAAGCGGAACAATATTCCGGCCGACGTCTATGAATCCCCGCGATCTTCCGAGAATCGTTGTATACGTTCCACGGCAAAGGCTGGCGTACGGCTAAACGCGCGGAAATAGCATGAAAGATTCCGCGAGAAATTGAAAGCCCTGCACAGGCCGGCTCCCTGATGTTGCAGCGCTTTATTCCGATTGCGAATTATTCTCTGCACCGTGGCCGCGTTCCTGGATAGCTTCTTTAATCCACGTGGGNAAAAGAAAGAAAATGGCATATTGTTGTACATCAATGTGAATTTGTTAATGAAATCACACAATTAAATATAAGGCTTAGTGTAGATTTTATTATTTTTGTTTTTGACTGGAGAACTACTCAGTCTTTATCTGAAGTAAGTGTATAATTTATTTTTAACAATTATAATTTATAAAATATCACAGTAATATAACATTGAAGGAACATTGTTATTTAAGGTAGAAACAAATATAAGTCTTATAGATGAACATTATATTATTTCTGGAGCTGTATGTCTTGTAAATTGCAAAGGAATTTCAAATATTATGGGGTTGACTTCCCACAAATCAGCAAAAATACGAGAGAAATACAACATTAGATTTTTATCTGCCAATGTTTTTGTACTTTTATATATATATATATGTACATATTTTTTGGTTTTCTTTCGTTTCGTTCCTGAGGTTTTTCTTTTGGTGCCTAATTTCGGTATTGGTTTAAAGGTGGAAGTATGATATTTCTGTGACTCGGTTATTAACACGATGACTGCCACGTTGATGACAAATTAGCAAACAATATGACGAGAAGAGAAAAGATAGCACAGATTATTAATGTTCTATATTCAAAGTTCTCTATTTATCTAAGTTGTTCAAATTTTCGAAAAATGAATTAAATGAAAGGAATGTGTTAAGGGTACCATCATGTATTGTATGTAGTCGATTGTAGATCTTGATATGTAGGTTTGAATAGTGAAATTTCGTAAAATCGGACAAAACAGTGAAATATAGTGAAATTTTGTTTATATGAAGTAATTTTTAAGCGACGATGGAAGATCTTTAGTCGAAATCAAGTTTACACGCGATCTAGAAGAAAATCAAGATTAAATAGACTCGTTTCATCGCAATGGAGTAATAACTCGGATTGCATTATTAATTCGTTCAAGTGGATGCATTTTAATTATTAACATAAACGTGAACAGCATCGCAGGATTTAAAGCATAAGACTTGTACGTACATGGGGATTTCATTTCCGTGACCAAAGTAGCAAATTGCTACTAGCAATATATTATCGTTCTCGGCTGTCACTTGTGACGGGTTATCCGGCAATAAATTAATTATGCAAATGAAATAGTGTATCGCTAATTCGGCCAACTTAATGAGAAATTGTATGCGTGTCCATTTAAAGTTGTCACATCCTTAAATTCTCGATATTTCTCAATTATGCGGCTAATTACGGTATCATCTGGTAAGTGACATTTACAGCTTCTATTTCTGTGTAGTTCTAACAGAGACAGCAACGCGGAACGATTACGCCAATGAGTACCTACATTATGCGTTGCACATAGCAATCATGTACTAGGTAAGCTAAGCCAATCTGCGCTTCGATGTGATGTTCGAGAGACCCTGAACTTTTATCTAACAAAATTGCGATGTTATAAAAATAATAAATTTAGTAGATAAAATAAAATGATACCTTGATAGAAGAATTACCTAAGTACTATATATATGATATTATTAGATAAAAATCTACGTATGAAATAATAATTACATAATAAAAGTGTATAAAATAACAATTTTATAAGATAAAATAAGATGGCCCTTTAATACTATATATGACCTAAACACTGACTATTTATATAAATAATAAATATATACAGTAGTTTAATGAAAACATGTATATTTAATACTAGAATGAATAACCTATAATATAAACCTAAATACAAATGCTAACATATATAAAAATAATTAAAGTGACAATGAAAATATGTAACTAATTTTTGAATAAAAATAAACATTAATTTTATCAAAAATAGCTGTACATTCCTAATAAATGTAAAAATTAAAAGTATGGAATTAATAATTTTAACTCCGTTATTATCCCCCTATTATGCTTCATGTCTCATTACCTGTGTTCGCGAACAGTATGCCGATTGTCATTGTTTAGATGACTGGAAATTGGAAAATTATGTACATCGTTCCCCTTTCGTTCGAAAAATATTCTTGGAAAGGTCAGGTATTCTCTTCCTGGTAAATGTGTTCCATTACCTTTCTCCACTTAACCTGGAACGAGCCACGTTCTCCTTTGGAAATACAGTGATACATATACGACAATACATACGCTACTATACATAATAGTTTTCGCCAGAATTCAGAAATTTTTGAAAACCAGGAATTTTATTTGGAATGGATGGATGTATGTTAAAATGANACTTACAGTATACTACTAACTAATTATACTAACTACCAATTGACTATTCATAATTATTAAAAATACAATATAAAAACACAGACTAATTGCTTTGTATATTTTTCATTTGATCTCCTCATAAAAATAAAAATTTCCTGCGCTAACTTATTATAAATTGATATAAAATCTAGTAAAAACTGTTTGTCATTTTCTCTGCTAATATTTAAATATCAATTTTTAACCATTGTTAAAGCTTTCAATACTCTTTGTACATATTCCGTAGTAATAACTATTTTTATAGTTTTACAGAATGTATATTGTAGAAAAATTCCTATTTTTCAGCACGTGAGGCACGACCTACAAAGCGTGACTGAAAAGTGATAAAAAATCGTTCTGACAGGGAACATATTAAAAGCTTTAATATTAGTCGGAAGTTTAATATATCACGTCTGTTTTATTATAACGATTATAGCTTTTTATTGGATACGTACAAAGAATTTTATCGTGCAATGTCATAATACACTGAAAATTTAGTACCTAATCTTTTAAAATGTATTATTTATCAATGGTTATTAAAATACGCAGAAATAACTTTACTCTAGGTATTTAATACGTAATACGGTAATAACGATGTAAATGAAATAAATAACGAAAATACACAGAGCGTATTTTTCAATAAAGAATTACATTCTATTTTTCTCTTCACGAGATAAGAAACGGAATCTACTCGCTGCTTGTTCTTCCTTAAAGCCTTTATTTCTCGAAAGCCTTTCTTTTTCCAAAGCTTGGGCTTAAAATATCCTTACCTTTCACTTTTCCTTATTACCATATCTACGTAAGACATGAATTTTAAATTTCCTTTAGGAATATTGTAACTATATCTCTCAATGCAATTTTTCTTAAAACTATTTGGTCATTTCCATTTTTCCACGTATTTATTACTAGTAACGTGTAATAATAAAAACAAAGAACTAAACTCACAATATCACATCTTATTACAAATTATCACATATCATCGGCATCAAAATACCTTGATTTATATTTACCAGAATCTGCCTTTAAAAATCACACTGCTAAACCATCTATCTATATTATACATACATACAATCATCATATATAATACAGTCATAGAAAATATTAAACAGCTATTCTAAAATAGGGAGCTTCCACAGACGCTTCATTATCAAAGATTCCGTCACTTTTAAAACGAATTCACAGCAACCGTGAAAGTAACAGGAACGAACTGCACCCAAACGGAAATACGAGATAAAAGAAACTGCGTACTTTAAACGTTTAAACCGTCCTGAAAGGTAGGTGGCAGAAGCGCATGCGCGCACGCGGGTTCCCGTGGGAACACATCCTTGCTCCGAACTGAAATATTCAGAGCGATTCCATTCCAAATGACCGGACAATGCATTCCTCGGATGCAGAACGACGACGACCGAAACGTTAACGACACCAGCCGAATTTCACGCGGCGAAATTATGCCTCTTCCAACGAGTCTCTCGTCGCATACGACGTATACACGTTGCAGGTGGCAAAACGCGACAACGCGATGGATGAACGAGTGGCACGAGAGGACAAACGCGACGGGAACAGCATCGGGACGATTCCAGACGAGCACAGGCAGCCCGTGGGGCCATTTTATTTTCTTAGATTTTACTTTTAGCGACTATTCGTCGTACCGAAAGAAAGACAATTTTGCCTTCGGCGAACGGGCTGCGCTAAGCATACCCGACCAACGATACGCCCGAGACTCTCCCTTCTCCCCTCCAGACTCGCACAGACGCCTTATATTCCGCGTATGTATATACCACCCAAGAGGCAACGACGTACCTCTCGAGATCGGTATGGCTGTCGGTGTGTACGGATACCGGCTCACTATGGAAATAAAGCACTTCCGAGCTCCGCGAGAAATGCATACGTTCCCCCTGGCTACCCGTGAAAACTCACCTTCGAGATCTCTGGCAATCCCTTCTCGTCACCGGTTTTCCTCGAACACAGCCCAGCTGATACACGGCCCTCTCCCGATTAAAGCTACACGACCGGGAAGTCGTTACGCATTTGTCTCGGTACTAACGAAAGTCGCTTCGACTCGCCGCCACATTTGACACGACGCGACCACGCTTACGCCATATTGTCTTCTTCGCTCGTTAGTGCTACTCGCACGCTATAGTTGGCGCTAGCGTAGCCGACTGACGTTCGTCTGTCGTTTGTTTTATTGCGACAGTTCGAACGAAGTGGGACAGTGCGGTTCGCGTGTCTTTTCGCGATTGCATCTTTTGGCACATTTCGCGACGTGGATTCGAGACCCGTGCGCGGATGCATCCTGTAGCGTAACGAGGCGACAGGAAGCGAGCCGAATGAATATTTGGGAAAGAACGAGCAACGGGAGATATACGTACGGGGAAGCTGGATTAAGGCGCGCAATCATAATTTGTGGAACAAGCCTGGATTTACCTTGCAAACGACGCAGAATGATGCACGAGTTACTCGGATTCTTGAATATCCGTGAACTGGGGGAGCATTTGGACTTAGTAACGAGCAAGGTACATTTGGCAAGAATCAAGGAGAAAGACGAAGTAAGAGATTCACTTATGCTACGCGTCTAGCTAGCGAACGTTATACGTTGTAGAGGGTTGTGGCGGTTTTGTATTAACGGAACTGCGCATGCGTGTAGCGGTAGGGTCAGGTTTAAATATTATTACGGATACACGTAAATTTTGATACTCGAGTACCGGTGGATGTAATTCGAGTAAAATTTCACACAAGGTAAATTTAGCAAATGATAAAACAATGTTCGTTGTACTCGGAAATCATTATAAACATATGCGAATTGGTCTTAGAATTGAAAGTACGCAATTGTCGTTTCGGAATGTTTTGTTATAAGTTTTTCGAAATTAAAGCTTTCAAAATGGGCAAAATTAGATAAGAAACTGTGTGTGGGTTTAAGAAACACACGAAAGAAGAAATTTCATTAAAAATAAAATTTATTTATTCATTTGTGCATTTTTTATATAACATATAAATAAACGATTTATTTTTAATGAGATATCTTCTTCAAATTTTTAAGAATGTGTATGCATTTTTTTATAATTTACAAAGATTTCTGAAGTTTTTATTTAAATTGTTTACTGTGTAAATATTTGCTACAGCTCCTGTATGTACATAGATTACTATGACACCTATAATACAGTACGATATAGTAATTGTAACGATTAGTAATAAAAATAATAATAGCAATAACAGTAATAATAATAATAGTAATAACAGTAATAATAATAATTATTACTCTCATGATAATAATAGTAATATTACTGCAATTGCCATTATTAATAATAACAGTACTATTTCTGTTAGTTATTACTGATAATAATAAATAATGCTGGTTTTCATATTACAAGTAATAATTAACGAGAAGCGACAATTATAATAATACTGCTTCTATCATTACTATAGTAATACTACTCTTATTATCGCTACTACCAATTATCATATCATTATTACTATAACTGATATTAATAATAATACTAAGCTGTACTATTACTCTTATCAATAGTAACAAAAATAATAATAATCACATAAATCGTAACGACGTTAAAGCCAGACAATTTCACCGTCACTATAATATCGACTGAAAATTTTACGCGAAATCGTCCAACGATAATCTACGACGCTCCTCGGCTAACGCCGCAAGACTTTCATTAGCCGGCGTCGAAAGACGCTGAAAATCAGTGGAACGAACAATTAACGCGTCTCCGGGGCAAATTAACCGCGCGGAAATCTTCGCGTTACCGTACACGCCCGGTTTTATAACCGAAAACGTGCGAACATTCCCATAGTTTAGTCGAGTTTCAGGTTTGCAAAGGAAGCCTTATGATCGCATTGTCTGGCGTGCGCGAAGAACGGAATAATGGAGGAAACGAGGAGAACCGTGCGAGGTCTCGCTGTTCGAAGGGTTGGAGGGAAAGAAACGATGGAAAAGCGGAAGGGAGCCATGGCGACATGGAAATCGCGCGAGAAACGACATAGACCAGCATCGGGACACGCTAACTTGTCCAGGCTAACCTAACGCGCGATAACGTTTCGTTTACATAACCGTAATCCTATTTAGTGGCAGACGCCTAATTCTCCGTCTACGTTTTCGTTTCGCACGTGGTACCCGAGATATGAAACGTATTAGATACTCTTGAAGAAAATTCCTTCGAGGTTTCCTGGGTGGATTTTGTATTTTCAATGGCTGGGATATTTTTGAAATTGTTATTGCAGGTTTTGAACGCGATGGTATAGGGTGTGATGACTATTTGGAATTTTACAGGATTTTTAATATTAAGCCTCTTTTATTTAACTTGGATGTTGCACGGTGATGCAATAAACTATGCATTTCACTTTTGGATGTATTATATACAGGGTGTCGTACACAATTGCGTCAAGCAATATTTTTGCTCGGATTCGAGATAAATATCTATCTTTTCATTAAATATCCATCTTTCGACTCTGTGTCCCTAGTATCGTGTTTATGCAAAATAGAAACCAGGATCGTTGCGTCTAAAAAGAAATATAAGTGTACGTTTAAACATGTTTCAATTACAAATACGATTCGTATGGCTTTGTAGGCCTTTTGAAACTATTTATCTTCTTCTGTCAATATTTTTTGTTACATTTGCGTAAAGTACTTTGTTTATTTCATATGTATACAGAAATTTGATGAAGATTACGTTGAAAGTTCTGAAATAGGAATGACGTGTTATGAACTGGTAACTAATATCTGAACATTTGTATAACTGAAACTTTTTAATTGATTTTCTTATAATATAAGTAACCTATACGTTATCATAATCGCGTTATCAATGATATCTTCGATAAGTTATTCGTTACTCACTATTTACAAGAAATAATGTATTACACGGAAGTCAAAGAACAGAATCAAAGTAAAATATAGTTATGTGTAAAAAAAATTAAAGTAAAATAAGTGCCATTGTTTTACGTGCATCCTATAAATATATGGCATAATTTATACAAATATTCTTATATACGTTTTTATGAATATTAATAAATATTCCCTTAATTTGTTACAAATATTTTTGTAAAAATTCGCGATCTAGTAATTAGGATAACCTTAAACTACAAGCTAAATTAAAAATACTATCCACTTCTAAATTTCTTCAGTGTAAATTGTCATGTTACGTCGAATTTTGCAGTTATTTCAATAATTATCACCGTTCGTCGAGTCCAGTGAATTCCACGCTTCCAAGGTAGGACTATATTATTAACCAAATAATCGTCCTAGACTCTTCCAGCAGTATTTCGAAACTGTTACTGTGGAACGTGGCCCGGGAACAGATCCGCGAACCCGAAGGTCGAATCTCGGTTGCTGAAAGTCGGGATTACTGCCAGTGGAATGAACAGCGTAGAAGGAAAACAGCGCGATCGAGATAAACAGAACGCCAGATGCTCGGAAATTCTATCGTGTGTCCGTACATAAGTGGCTCTAGGGGAGGAAGTTTAACGTTTAACAACAGCGATCTCCTGGTTCACAAGGTTTTCTTTTAGTTTCCGTTATGTTCCGTTCGCTGATAATGGCGATGATGTGGTTGGACTGGGACGTCTCGGTTGTTCAGCTTTGGAACAGGCTTGCAGGAGATGGGACTGAGAGGTACAAACGATTGTTCTTATTATGTGATGGTTGAATCGTAAATAGATCTGTTAACGATGATAATTAGAACTTTCAATGTACAGAGTGTCTCAGAATTCTTGGTACCGACGTTGTTAGCATCGTCTACGTTATACTATAGGCATCATATAAGTGAATAAATGTGTAGAGATAAATGTGAGAAAGAAAAGTTGGATAAATATAAGTTGTTTGAGAATGTTACTTTTTAATGAATATTGAATATTTTTTAATAATTTGTAATAAATTCTTTGATAATTTTATAGATGTATTGGTTAATAAATAATTTAAATGTTGATTGTGGTGTTGAATTGTTTTAGTATTGAGAGTTTTTATCGGTGTTACGTTATTAATACAGATGGTTTGATGTTAGATAATAACAGTGAAACGATTATGGTGCAGTAAAATGTCGTAGAGAATGACAAATTGTAGAAAACAATTATTCCTTGAAGCAACTATATTAATACTTCAATTTTATTACTAAAGTGATTATTATTTTGAGACTGATAGTAAAGATTAACATCTGGCAGGTGAATTTGAAATTTTATTGGCGCCATAAAGAATACTTTACAGTTTTAGCTTGCAGAAAAGATTTTATCGTTTAAGTACCTATTATAATTTAAAATGAAACGAAATGCAGACGAATCATTATGAAATACGTCCGAGTCAAATATCACGTCTATAAAATTGTCTGTACTACTACTTTTCTCTAATTATTTCTAACTGGAATACGGTAAAAGGGGAATAAAAGCGAAGAATATATTTCGCAAAGTTCGTCATAAATAACGTTATACTCCAGCTTCTGAATTAATCCCAAAACGAATCCTTTATCGCAAGTATATATTAACCATCTTTTACAGAAATTAAAAATTACTCTCATATTACTAATATAAGAAATATATATTTTTAACACTAGAACTATCATAGGAGTCAATATGACTCGTTTCGGGTATTTTATTTTCGCGATTACTGAAAATATGTCGCTATTATTGATAAAACTTAAGATTTTAAACATAAAACTTTAAAACTAGGGTGACGATTATTTATGCTTTTTTATTTTCATTATATCGCATTAATTAATATCAATTGCATACATTATTACTTAGGAATATATTACAGACCGGTAGTTCTAGTCTTGAAATATCTCGACTCTAAAAGTATTAAAAGATTTAACATTATTATCCCCAAATACTTCAACTGTAATATTATTAAAAAATTTAATATTCTCTAAAAATATTTCACCTTGAATGCTATTAAAAAATCCAAAATTTGTCTCGAAACACCTCGATCCAAACATTACCAAAAATACCCGAAAGAGAACAGTAGTTTCCCAGGCAAATTAAAAGAAAACAGGAATTAAAGGCAGGAGGCGAATAAAAACTACCATCTATTTACAAATAGATCGTATATTTACATACTTAACGCAACACATACATTTATATATATAAAAAAATACAGTCGTACGCGCGCTGTGTTCAACGAATAATAATATCGATCGCTTATTTCGTACGAACGACACGCCATATGCACGGAACGTTGTGTATACAAAAATAATAAATTAATTCGTTAAAACGAAGAAAAAAAAAAGAAATAAAACTAGAAAGAGAGATAGTACAAAGAAGAACATAGAGGTGGATAGGAGTTAGGGGCGAGTTGACGTGTTTTATGGCTTGGCAGCATCGTCACTGCGTATTTCTTAACAATGAGCATCTCTCTTAAGCTTATACGCTCTACTTATTTTACGTATCTGCAATACACCAAGTTATGCATAACCATTTGCCAGGCGGCGCTATAAAAGTAGAAGAAGTTTAAGATTACTCCGAATACGGAATGCGTGGTGCCCCGATCCGCAGGGCTGGGCTTCGAGTACGCGTCGATGAGCTAGCATGCGAACGCGTTAACGTTTTATTACCTATATTTCTGGCCAGTTATATTTCAGCTCGTGTGATCGCCTGTTATCAACCGTGCCCTCACGGCACTCGCGGTTTTACTGCTTCCCTACGCGAAAGGTGACTGGTGTATCTTTGGGTGCTTGTATTTCTAAATGCCTCCGCGTAGAAAGACTTTCTAGCTGTTCTATCGAACGTCGCTACGATTAGACGATACAAGGATTGGAAATACTGTCGTCTTTACAGGCAATGCAATCTATGGAACGTGAACACTTGTTCGCGAAAGGTATTAGGGCAAACATGTCGTTCGATGTTTGTGTGCTGAATTTTAAGTGATGGTATCGTGCTTGACTGGTAGTCGTCTGATCGTGAGTTAATCGTCTGAGTAGAGAGGTTTCTATGATTGATTCTACATTGGAGAAATTTGATATTGGTATTTTTAGGTTCTTGATGATTGTATATGGACGTGAAAGTAGGATTAATCGATGGTTAACTATGACAGAGGTCTAGGTCGTAAGAATTTTTAGGTATGCTATGGCGATCTTCAAAATATGTACTAGTTGTCTGAAATGTTAGAAATAGTGGATTACAGGTGATCTTTCTTTGGTTTGTCATGGAATTTTAGTTTTTAGTTTATGCGTGTCGAGGAGGAAGAGGAAATTGTAATCAATGCCCTGTTTTGTCAAGTAATGAAATGATATGAGTGTTAAGGACATATATTTTCGATGTTTCAGTAAATTGTCCTGTCTTTATGATAGTGTTAAAGAAGATGGACCTATCTGCAATTGGTTTGCAATTCATCTGGACGAT
>NIJG01001189.1:30811-47798 GCA_002201625.1 Euglossa dilemma | reverse complement strand
GAAATAACGTGTCTATTAGCTATACCATACAGCGGATAGATTCTCGGTATTCCCGGCCACACTCTCGGAATAACAGGGTAGGTGAAGCTATTGACTTAGCTGTACGACTTTCAGAAATGATGCCTGCGTTCCCGAAAGGTTTGACCTTGGATCTTCTAATACACACATGATATTAGGATGCCCGTCATTAAAATGTATACTATCTTGCTTCACTGAACACGAAGATATACTCTCGATACAGCGGGACAGTTTGACGGAGGGTAAGGCATTGTGAATAATGTTTTACCCCACACGAGTAGGTGATGTTCTACTACAGCTCGAAGGCCTGCTTTGATATTCAAATCGTGAATTGAGGTGTCTATTGTCAATACTGTTCAGCGGTCTTACTCCTGGAATACGAGGCTTACTCTCGGAATCACAGGATATGTGAAGCTGTTGACTGAGCCGTTCAATTCTCAAAGAAAATGGTAACGTTCTCGAACGGTTTGACTTTCGGTTTTGCCATTCATGCATGAAAATACGGTGTGCGTCTGCTAAAATGTCCAATAATTTGTATCCGTCAGCAGCGCGCATAACACTCCCTACAGCGGGTTAATATGCCCGTCAGGTATGGTATTCGGTAAAAGGAATGAGTTTATACGAATTGGCTATGACCTCCGATGGTTGGTCGCTCTAGTTTAATATCCGAACCGTGAAATAAGCCATCTATTATCAATACCATTCAGCGGATTTACTCCCGGAATAATTGCTGTCGCTATCGGAATCATTGGATAAGTGAAGCTACTGACTTGGCCGATCGTCTCTCGCAGAACGTGGTAACGTTCTCGAAAGCTTTGACCCGCGATCTACTAATTCATACATGAAATTAAGGTGCAAGACCCTAAAATGAATACTAGTTTGCGTCCCTGAACTCGACGGTATACTCTTGGTACAACGGATTATACTTTCAGAGTGCATGGTCTTCAGTAAAACGTTTGGCTTTATACCATTTGCTCGCTTTCTTAAACGGATCGGTGCGCTACATTAATATGCAAACCATGAACTGTGGTGTCAATTGCGAATACTGTTCTGTAGATTTACTTCCGCAGTACCTAGTTTGACACTCGAAATAACAAGAAAAGTAAAGTAATTGACGTAGCTGTGCCACTCTGAAAGAAGGTGATTACGTTCTCGAACGGGATGACACTCGATCTTATAATTGGTGCATGAAATATACGTGCCCGTCACTATAGATCACACCGATGTGTTTCTTCGAACACGATGTTATACTCCCGATACAGCGGAATAGATTCACGGAGGCTAAGACATTCTTAAATAAGTTTTGATCTATACTAATGGGTATCGTTCTACAACGGCTTGAAGCTCTACTTTAATATACGAACTGCGAATTAAGCTGTCAACTGGCATTAGTGTACAGTGTATTAAGTCCTGATATACCTGGGGTGACTCTCGGTGGGATCGCTCTCGAACGGTTTGACTGTCGATCATCTAATTCATACATGAGATTAAGATGCCCGTTACTAAAATGTATAATAATTTTCTTCTCTGAACACGACGATGTACACTCGATATAGTAGGTTAGCATGTCGGAGGGTAAGGCATTCGGTAAAATGTGTGACTTCCTGCCAATACGTAACGTTATTCCACGGTCTGACTCTCTAGTATATTATACATACCGCGAATTAAGGTATCTATTACCAATACTGCACCGCGCATTTACTCCCGGAATATCTCGTCTGACGTTCGGTATCTCACAATATATGAAACTATTGACTTACTGGCTCGGAGCACAAAGAAGGCGGTAACGTTCTCGAGAGGTTTGGACCTCGATCTTCTTAGTCATAATGAAATTAATGTCCTCGCCACTATCATATTCACTACTTTGATCGCTTGAACACGGAGTTATACTCTCGAATCGGCGGGGTAGTTTCTCGAAGGGTAAGTCATCCTGTAAAACGATTGACTTTATAGAAATTGGTAACCCTCTCAAACGGTGTGACGCTCTATTTTAATATACAAACCTTGAAATAAGGCGTCTAATGTCAATGCTGTTCAGCGAGCATACCATAACTATTGATGTAGCCGTTCATCACTCGCAGAAGGTGGTAACGTTCTCGAACGCTTTGACCCTCGATGTTGATATTTATACACTATAGTAGACACTATATATAGACACTCGCTAGAGCGGGTTAGGTCCAGGGAAGGTATGGTATTCGATAAAAGCAATGACTTTATGAGCATCAGGATTGATCTCCGTCGGTTTGGCTCCCTACAGAAATATTCATGCCGTGAAATAAGGTGTCTGATGCCAATAAACTTCAGCGGACTTACACCAGGAATACCTGGTATCGGAATCGCAGGATAGGAGTAGCTATAGACTTAGGCGTTCGAATCTCATAGATTGTAGTATCGCCCTCGAAAGGTTTGACCCTTGATCTACTAATTCATACATGAAATTGATGTGCTCGTGTCTATAACGTATACTAATTTGTCCCATTGATCACGATGCTATACTCTCGATACAGCGGGATTGTTTTTCGGAGGGTAATGTCTTCGGTAAGACGTTTGACTTTATAGGAATTGGTAATGTTCTTCAACAGATTTACGGCTCGCTTTAATATTCAAACCATGAAGTGAGGTGTCTGTTGCCAATACTGTGCAGGGCTTTACACCATATATACCTGGTGCGACTCACGGCCTCTCTAGATAGGTGCAGCTATTGTCATAGTTGTGCGATTCTGAAAGATGGTGGTATCGTTCTCAAACGGATCGACTGGATATTAATCTGTTGATACATGAAAATGTGGTAACGGTCTGCTAAAATGTCTGCTATTTGTGTCCGTAAGCACTAAGAATTACACTCGCTACAGCGGGATATGTACTTGGAAGTAAGGGTAACCGGTAAAATGTTGGACATTGTACCATTTGGCAATGTGCTCAAAATTTTGGCATCGAGGGGGCAGTGGTAAGCCCATATGGCGGGATAGGGGGCCCCGTCTTCAAACGGGTCAAACGCTCCACGGGTGAGCTGCGTGAGATCAGCTCGGGCACTGGCCTGCAGGGTCCGTAGGGATTTAGAACGGTCCCGGCCTACCCAAGGTTGGCTCGTAGGGCTTTGTCTAATTTAATACTCACACCATGAATTTAGGTGACTATTGCCAATATTGTTCGGCGGATATACTCCCGGATTACCTGGTTTGTCTCCCGGAATCACCGGATGGGTGAAGCTATTGACACTCCATCTTCAGACTAATACTGGAAGTTAAGTTGCTCGTCTCGGAAATATATACTAATATGCTTCTCTGAACACGAACTTACATTCTCGACGAGGTCGCTGAGGATCGCGGAATCTGAGAACTTCGGTAATATGTTTGACTTTATACAAATTGGTGACGTTCTCAAACGGTTTGATAATTCAGACAGTGAATTATGGTGCCTATTGCCAAAATTCTTCAGTACACTTACGCCCAGAACGCCTGGTTTGACTCTCTGAATGACAGTATAGGTGAAGCTACTGACTTAGCCGTCTGTCTCTCATACAAGGTGGTTTATTTCTCGAACGGGTTTGTCCCTCGATCTTCTTATTCATAACGAAGTTGAGGTCCCCGTCTCTAAAACGTTTACTGATGTGTTTCCCGATGCAAGTAGCTATATTCTCGATACGGCTGGTTAGCTTCTCGGACGGTAAGGCATTCGATAAGGCGCGTGACTCTGTGGGAATTATAAACGTTCTCAGACGGTGTGACGCTCTCTTTTAATATTCATTCCGTGAATTAATGTATCTGTTGCCTATACTGTACGCCGCATTTACTCCCGGAATATCTCCTTTTACTTTCTGAATCACAGGATGTTTGAAGCTATTGTGTTATCCAGTTCGGATCTTAAAGAAGGTGGTAACGTTCTCTATCGCTTTGACACTCAGTGTTTATATGTATACACAAAAATGTGGTTTTCGTTTGTTAAAATGTCTATTAATATGTTTCCGGGAATGTTCAGAAGGACACTCGCTACAGCGGGATGTGTTCTCGGAGGGAACGGCATGCGATAAAGTGTATGACGTTATAGCAATTAGTTATGTACAGCAAGGGATTGACACTTTATGTAAATATTCAAACCGTAAAATATGTTGTCTATTCCCAATACTCTGCAGCGGATTTACATCCGGGTACCAGATTTGACTCTCGGAATCACAGGATAGCCATTAACTTAGCCACTCGTTTCTTACAGATGGAGGTAACCATCACGGGCAGTTTTACCATTGATCTTCTAAATCATACATTAAATTAGGGTGCCCGTCTCTATAGTGTATAGTAATATGTTCCTCTGAGCACGATGCTATACTCGCAATGAAACGGATTAGACGATCGGTAGGTAAGGTATTCAGTAATGCGTTCGACTTTATACAAATTGGTAACGATCACAGAATTATTGTCGCACTACTTTCACGTTAAAGCCGTTAATTCTGTTTCCGAACACCAATCCCGTTCAGCGGACTAAACAAATTTGTTCCTATGGGCAAGGTGTTAAACTCTAGGTACAGCGGGATATGATTTCGGAAGGCAAGGTCTATTGCCGTGTCTATTGCCAATACTGTTCAGCGCATTTACTCCGGGGGAACCTAGTTTGAAACTCGGAATCAGAGGATAGGTGTATCTATTGACATAGCCGTTCGACTCTTAAAGAAGGTGTGATCATTATCGAATGGTTTGACTCACGATTATTCTATTCACACATAATAATGAAAATGAGGTGTTCTTCTGCCAAAATGACTACTAATTGGTTTCTGCGAGCACGAGGCATGACACCCGCTACAGCGGGTTAGGTTCTAGGAAGGTATTGTATTCGGTAAGATGAATGACTCTATAGAAACTGGTAATGATCTCCGACGGATTGACCTTCTTCGGCTATATTAATACCGCGAATGAATGTGTCTATAGCCAATTCTGTTCAGCGGACTTACTCCTGGAGTACGAAGCTAATCTTTCGGAATCACAAGATGGGTGAAGCTTACAACTAAGCCGCTCGACTCGCAAAGTTGGTGGAAACGTTCTCGACTGGTTTGACAGTCGGTCCTCTTTTCCATACATGAAATTAAGTTGCGCGGCACTAAAATGAAGACTAATTTGCTTCACAGAACACGAAGTTGTACCCGCGGTACAGCGGGCTATGTTCTCGGTATGTAAGGTACCCGGAAAGGTGTTTGACGTTATGCCAATTGGTAACGGTCACGAGCGGTTTAACTCCGTACTTTATTAATCATACCGGGAATTAATGTGTCTATTGCCACCGCTATTCTTCGGATTTACTCCCTTAATACTTAGTTTAACTTTCGGATGTACACTATATGACCAGCTGTTGATTTAACCGTTCATATCTCATAGAAGGTGGTAACGTTCTCGAACGTTATTACGATAACGTGTTCGAATATAAGGTGTGCCTCTGCTATAATGTCTACTCATTTGTTTCCGGGAGCACTAAGCATGACATTCGCTACAGCGGGTTAGGTTCTAGGAAGGTAATGTATTCGGTAAAAAGAATGACCCAATAACAACTGGTAATGTTCTCCGACGGATTGACCTTCAACTTTAGTATTCATACCGGAAGAATGAGTCTCATAGCAATACTGTACAGCGGATATGCGCCTGGAATACCAGGTTCGACTCCCGGAATCACATGAAAAGGAAGAGCTGTTGACTCATCCGTTCGTGTCTGAAAGAAGGTGGTTACGTTCTCGAACTGTTTGACACGATATCTTCTAATTCATATATGAAATTAAGATGCCCGTTTCTATAATGTGTACTAATTTGTGTCCCTGATCACGATGTTATACTGTCGATACTGCGGATTAGGTTCACGCTGTGTAAGGTCTTCGGTAAAACGTTTGATTTCACAGCAATTGGTATCGATCGTAAACGGCCTGACGCACTATTTTGATATTCAAAACGTGAATTAAGGTCTGAATTACTAATACTGTTCGACGGATTTAATCACAGAATACGCATTGTTACTCTCGGAACCGCGGGATCGGTGAAGCTAATGACACAGCCGTTCGTCTCTCATGGAAGGTGATAACGATTCCAATGGATTTGACACTCGATCTTCTGAGTCATAGATGAAATTAAGGTGGCCCTCACTAAAATGTTTACTAATATAATCCACTTACCTCGATGATATACCCTCGAAGCGGCGGGTTAGCTTCGTGGAAGGTAAGGCTACCTGCAAAATGTTTAACTCAATACCAATAGGTAACATTCTACAATGCTTTCACGGTCTGATTTAATACTCAAACCGTGAAATAAGGCGTCTATTGTTAACAATTTGTAGCGCATTCACTCTCTGAATATCTCGTTTAACTATCGGAGTCACAGGATATATGTAGCTATTGACTTACCTGTTCTGACGTAAGAGAGGGCGGTAACGTTCTCGAACTGCTTGACACTCGATCCTCCAATTCATACACGAAATTAAGGCGCCCGTCAAAGAAAAGAAGACTAATTTCCTTCTCTGAACACGAGGTAGTTCTCTCGAAACAGGGGGTCAGTTTTGCTGAGGAAAGGCGTTCTGTAAGTAGTTAAACCCTATACGAATAAGTAATGTTCTTCAACGGCTTTACGGCCTGCTTTTATCCTCAAACCCCTAATTCAGGTGTCTGTTGCCAATACTATATAGCGCATATACTCCCGGCGTATCTGGTTTGATTTTCGAAATCACAGTAGGTGTGATGCTATTTACTCAGCCGTCAGTCCCTCACAGAGGGTGGTAACGATCACGAACTGTTTGACCCTAGAACTTCTAATTCATACATGAATTTACTGTGACGTCATTAAAATGTTTACTAATGTCTTTCCCTAAACACGTAGATATACTATCGATACGCGGGATAGCTTCTCGGGCGGCATGGCATTCGGTAAAACTGTTGATCTTATAGCAATTACGTACGTTCTCACACTGCAGGACGCTGTATTTTAATATTCACGCCGCGAAATAATTGCCAACACCTTTCAGCAGATTTGCTCTCGTATTACCTGGATTGACTCTAGGAATCAAAGGATAGGTGGGATCTATTGACTAAATAGCTCGTTTCTAACAGAAACTTGAGCGTTCTCAAGTGGCTGGCCCTCGAAATTCAAATTCGTACATGAAGTTAATGTGCCCGACACTGAAATGAATACTAATTTTTTTCGATGAACACGAACGTATACTCTCGGATGAAGCCGGTGAGTTCCGCGGATGGTAAAGCCTTCGGTAAAACGTCTGACCTTATACCATTTGGTAGTGCTCTCAAGCGGTTTGATGTTCTACCCGAATATTCACACCACGAACTAGTATGCATATTGTCAAAACTCTAGATGCGAATATTCTGCCGGAATACCTCGTATGACTCCCCGAACTACGAGATAGGTGAAGCTATTGACATAGCCGTTCGTCACTCACAGAAGGTGGTTACGACCTCAAACTGTGTGATCCTCGATCTTCTAATTCATACAGGAAATTGAGGTGCCAGACACCAAAATGTGTACTAATTTGCATCTCTGAACACGAAGAATTACTCTGGATATAGCGGGTTCGCGTCTCGGAGGTATGGCCATCCGGTAAATGTTTGAGCCTATTCCAATACGTGACGATCTACAGCGGTGTGCGGATGTACTGTAATACTGAACCCGTGAATTATGGTGTCCATAGCCATTACTGTGCAGCGGACGTACTCCGGGAATACCTAGTTTGTCTCTGCGAATCAGAGGATGGGTAAAGCTATTGACTTAGTTGTGCGATTGTCAACGAGGTGATAACGTTCTCGAACGGTTTGACGCATAACCTTCTTATTGGTACACGAAATTATGGTACCGGTCTCTTAGATGTATACTACATTGATTCTCTGAACTCGAAGTTATACACTCGATTGTGTGGGTTGCATTCTCGCATGGTAAGGCCATCTGTAAGATGTTACGTCTATATGAATAGGTAATGCTCTACAGCGGTCTGTCTCTGTACTTTAATATTCATACCGTGAATTAATGTGTCCATTGCCACTTGTGTAAGGGGCATTTTCTCCCGGAATACCTGGCTTGCATCTCGGAATCACAGGATTGGTGAAGCTGTTGTCCTAGCCGCTTGTCTCTCACAGATGGTGGTTACGCTCACGCTCGGTTTAACCCTCCATCTTCTTATTCATACATGAAAATGAGGTGCCACACACTAAAATGTATTGTTATTTGCATCACTGAACACGATGTTATACTCCCGATACGTCGCATTAGGCTTTCGGAGGGTAAGGTTTTCAGTAAATCTTTTGACTTCATAACAATTGGTAACGCTCTCAAACGAATTGACGCCATACTTTCATACTCACACCCTGAATTAAGGTGACCAGTGCCAATACTGTTCAGCGAATTTACTGCTGGAATCCCTGGTTCGACATGCCGAATAACTGGATAGGTGAAGCTATTGACGTAACTATGCCACTCTCAAGCATGTTGGTTCCTTTCTCGAACGGTTTGTCCCTTGACCTGCCAGTTCGAACATGAAATTAAGGTGCCCGGCACTAAAGTGCAAATCAATGTGTTTCTCTGAACACGGTGCAATACTCCCGATACAGGGAGTTTGGTAGGCGGAGGGTACGGTCTCCGGTTAAATGATTTATTTTATTCCAATAGTAAATCTTATCAATCGGTTTGACTGTGTACTTTAATGCTTGTACTGCGGATATACACTCGGAATAATCGGATTCACCATCGTAATCACAGGATAGGTGAATTTATTGATTTATCCGCCCAACTCTCACAGAATATGGTAACGTTCTCGAGCGATATGACCTTCGATCTGCCAATTCGTACATGAAGTTAAGGCGCCCGTCACTGAATTGAATACTAACTACTGTCTCTCAGCACGAAGTTATACTCTCAATACAGCGGGTTAGCTTCAGGAATGTCAAGCCATATGTGTAAAGTACGACCCTATAGCAATAAGTAACGTCCAAAAAGTGTTTGGATATGTACCTTAATATTTGTGCCGTGAAATAGGGTGCCTTATGCCCATACTGAACGGCCAATTTACTTGCGGAATACCTGATTGGTCTCTCAGAATCGAAGGATAGGTGCAGCTATTAGCGTAGGTATTCGAATCCCGTAGAAGGTGGTAACAATCTCGAACGGTTTGACCCTCGATCATCTAATTCAAATATGAAATTACCTTGCCAGACACCAAAATGGATATTAATTTGCGTCTCTGAGCACGAAGTATTACTTTGTAAACAGCGGGTTAGCTTCTCGGATGGTAAGGCCTTCGGTAAAAAGTTGGACTCTATTCCAATTCGTGACGCTCTACAACGGTGTTATGCTGTACTGTAAAATTGAACCCGCGAATTATGGAGTCCATTGCCAGTGCTGATCACCGGACTTACTCGGGAATACCTTGTGTGCCTCTCCGAATCACAGGTTAGGTGAGGCTATTGACTTACCATTTCGAACCTCAAAGAGGTTGGTAACGTTCTCGAACTGATTCACTTTCGATATTCTAATCTATACCTGAATTTATGATGCCCACCACAGAAATGAGGACCAATTTCTTTCTGTGAACACGATGTTATACTCTAGAAACGGCGGGTTAGCTTCTCCGCAGGAACGGCAGACGGTAAAACTCTATACCAATAGCTGACGATCTACAACGAGTTGACAGTCTGCTTTAATATTTAAACCGTGAATAGAGGTGTCTATGGCCAATGCGTTTCGGCGGATGTACTGCTGGAATGCCAGGCTTGACTCTCGGAATCACAAGTATAGATAATGCTATTGACTAAGCCGTTCGACTCTCGAAGAAGCTTGTACCGTTCTCGATTTGTTTGAGACTAGATCATCCTATTGATACACGAAATTAACCTATTCGCCTGAAATAATGTCTACTAATACGTTCCCGTGAACCCGATGCAAGGCAATCGCTAAGGCGGATTTCTTTCTCGGTATGTAAGCTATGGGTAAAGAAGAATGATTCTATACCAATTGACAATGTTCTCCGACGATTTGACTCTCAACCTTAATATTCGTGCCGTGAATTACGCCGTCTGTTGCCAATAATGTACAGCGCATTTAGTCCTGGAATACCAGGTTAGCTCTCGGAATCTGAATTATAGGTGAAGCCATTGAATCAGTCTTTAGATGCTCAAAGAACCTGGTAACGACCTCGATTGGTCTGACACTCGATCCTAAAATCGATACATGAAACTAAGGTCACCGTCACTAAAATGTACACTAATTTGATTCTCTGCACACGAAGTTATTACCACGATACTGCTGGGTATGTTCTCGGCAGGCTTCATATGCTATAAGGAGTATGACGTTATACCAATTGGTAACGTTCAAAAACAGTTGGACGCTGTAATTTGATATTGCTGCCGTGAATTAAGGTGTCCATTGCCAATTCACTACTGTGGATTCACTCCCGGGATATCTGGCTAGACTCACGGCATCACAGGACAGGCGAAGCTATTAACTTAGCCGTTTGAACATCAAAGAGGGCGGTAACTTTCTCGAACTGTTTGACCGTCCATCCTATTATTAATAATGAAATGATGGTCACCATCTCTAAAATATTGACAAATTTGATCCTCGAAGCACGAAGTTATACTTTCCATAAGCGGGAGAGGATTCCGGAACGTACGGTCTTCGGTAAAACGGTTCATTTTATAACAACTGGTAACGATCACAAACGGTTTGACGATCAACTTTATTATTCAAACCTTGAATTAAGGTGTCTATAGCCAATGCTGGTCAGCGCATTTTCTCCCAGAATGCCTGGTTTCGCAGGATACGTAGAGCTATTGACTTAGCCGATCGTCCCTCACAGACGGCGGTATTGTTCGCGCACGGTTTGACGCTCTATTTTAATATTCAAACTGTGACGTTAGGGGTCCATTGCCAAAACTGTTCGGCTGAATTACCCCCCGAATATCTGGTTTGACTTTCGGAATCACACGATATGTGAAGCTATTTCCGTAGCCGTTGGTTTATCACACAAGGTGGTGTCGATCTAGAATATATTGATCCTCGATCATCTAATTGATACATAAAGTTATGGCGCCTGTCACTGAAATCAATACTAATTTCTTCCTCTGAACACAAAGTTATACTCTCGCCGAAGTGGGTGCGGGTCGCGGAAGGGAAGGCCTTCGTTAAAACGTTTGACTTTATACAAATTGGTATCGCTCTCAAACGGTTTAGCGCTCTACTTTAATATTCAAACCATGAATTCTGGTGTCTATTGCCAAATCGCTTCTGCGCACTTTCACCCGAAGTACCAGTTCTGCCTCTCGGAACGCAGGAATGGTGTAGCTATTGACATAGCCGTTTGAATCTCGAAGATCGTGGTAGCGCTCTCGAACTGTTTTAGTCTCAAATTTTCTATTCATGCATGAAAATATGGTGCCCGTCACTAAAATGTGCACATATTTGTTCCTCTAAATACGATGTTATACTCTCCATACAGCGGGTTAGTTTTTCGGATGGTAAGGCATTCTGTATGAAGTTTGACCCTACGCTCATAGGTATTGTTATACAACGGCTTGACGGCCTGATTTAATATTCACACCGCAAATTAAGGTGTCTATTATCGAAAATATTCAGCGCACTTACACTTGGAATACCTGGTTTGACTCTCGGAATCACAAGATAGGATAAGCAATTGTCTTAACTCTTCGAGTCGCAATCATGCTGGGTACGTTCTCGACAGGTTTGACTCTCGATTTTTACATTTATTCATGAAAATATGGTCTCCGTCTGCTAGTGTGTATAATAATTTGATTCCGTGAACAATTAGCATGACACTCCGTACAGCGTGTATGATTCTCAGATGGTGAGGCCTTTTGTAAAAATTTTGACCCTGTCCCAATAGGTAATGTTCTACAGCGGCTCGAGTCTGTACTTTAATATTCACATCGAGAATTAAGGTGCATATTGCCAATACTCTACAGCGTATTTGCTCCCGGAATACCTGATTTGACTGGCGGAATCACAATATGGATGAAGCTATTGGCTTTGCTGTGCAGCACTCAATGAGGTGATAACGTTATCAAACGGCATGTCGTCCGATCGTTCTTCTGATACACGAAATTGGGGTGCCCGTCACTAACATGCACATAAGTTTGCTTCACTCAACACGACCTTATACACCCGATAAAGCGAGATAGTGTTTGGGGGGTGTGGTCTTCAATAAAACTTTTGACATTATACCAGTCCGAAACTTTCTCAGACGGATTGACGCTCCACATTAATAATCATATCGTGATTTATGGAGTATATTGCCAATACTGCGGAGCAAATTTACTCACGGAATACCTGGTTTGACTTTCGGATTGGCAGAATAAGTGGTTCCATTCACATAGCTCTGCGACTCACATAGAAGGTGGTAACGTTCTCATGCGGATTGTTCCTCGACTGTATATTTCATACTTCAAATGAGGGTGTCCATCTCTGATATGCGTAATAATTTGTACCTGTGAACACATAGTTTTACCCTCGATATAGAGAGCGGGTTAGGTTCCAAGACGGTAAGATATCCGGTGTAGAGTTTGACATCCTACCAATTGGTAATGTTCTCCAGCGGTTTCCCTCTATAGTTTAATATTTATACCGTGAATAGGGTGTCTATTGCTAATACTGAATAGCGGACTTTCTCCCGGAATACCTGGTTTGACTCTCGAAATCACAGGAAAGGTGAAACGATTGACATAGCCTTTCATCTCTCATAGATGGTGGAATCATTCTCGAACCGTTCGACACTAGATCTTCTAATTCATACATGTAATTAAGGTCCCCGTCACTAAAGTGTATACTAATCTTGTATCTCTGAAGACGAAGTTGTACTATCGATACAGCGCATTAGGCTATCGGAGGGCAAGGTATCCTGTAAATGATTTGACATTTTACCACTTGGTAACGATCTCAAGCGTTTTGACGCTCTCCTTTAATAGTCAAACCGTGATCCAAGGTGCCTATTGCCAATAAAGTACACCGCATTTACTGCCGGAATATCTGATTTGGCATTATGAATCATAGGATACCTGACAAGGATAGGATAGCTGACAAGTTAGCCATACGTATTTCTAAGAAGGTGGTAACGTTCTCGAACGCTTTGACGCTCAGTGTTTATATGTACACACGAAAATGTGGTTTCCGTTTGTTAAAATGTCTATTAATGTGTTTCCGGGAACGTTCAGCAGGACACTCTCTACAGTGGGATGTGTTCTCGTAGGGAACGACATGTGATAGTGTATGACGTTATTGCAATTGGATATGTTCATGAACGGATTGATTCTCTACTTTAATATTCAAACCGCAAAATAAGTTGTCTATTCCCAACACTCTGCAGCATATTTACATCCGGGTACCAAATTAGTCTCGCGGAATCACGGGATAGGTGTAGCCATTAACTCAGCCACTCGATTCTCACACATGGAGATAACGTTCACGGACGGTTTTACCCTCGATATCCTAAATCATACATTAAATTTAGATGTCCTTCTCTATAATGTATGTTCCTCTGAGCACGGTGATATACTCTCTATAAAATGGATTAGACGATCGGTGTGAAAGGTCTTCAGTAAAACGATTGTCTTTATATAAATTGGTAAGAATCACAAAATTATTGACGCACTACTTTCACGTTAAAGCCGTTAATTCTGTTTCCTAATACCTATCCTGTTCAGCGGATTTACTCCTGGAATACATGGTTTGACTCTCGGAATCACAGGATAAGTGAAGCCATTGACTTAGTCGTTCATCTCTCACAGATGATGGGATCGTTCTCAAAACGGTAGGGTCCCGATCTTCTAATACATGCATGAAATTACGCTGCTCGTCACTAAAATGAATACTATTTCGCACCACTGAACACGCTGTTATACTCTCGATGCACCGAGTCTGTTTTACAGAGGGTAACGCATTCTGGACGAAGTTTAACCCTTCACGAATAGGTAATGTTCTTCAACGGCGTGACGGCCTGCTTTTATATTCAAACCGTGAATTAAGGTGTCAATTGCCAATACCCTTCAGCGGATTTACTTTCGGATTACCAGGTTAGACTGTCGTAATCACAGGTACCGGCAGGTGCTGCGGTTGGCCCTCTGGTCCCATTGCAGTATAGGTATGACGAACTCATGGTGCCCGAGTCGGCCGAACCCAGGCCGATGTGAACAAGCACCTCATTCAGGAAGTAAGGTGTCCTTAAGTGCGGTATGGCCAGTACGGCCCTGCATACACTGGTACCTCGGGAACCAGATGGAGCACTGGGCCGGGCGGGCTTCGGTCCGTTGCCCCGCAGGTTGCTTGGGTTCCCCTCGAGGAGGGTGTGGTAAGCTCATACCGCGGGTTAGGGGGCCCCGTCTTCGGAAGGTGAGACCAACCACAGATGTGCTGCGTGAATCAGCTGCGGCACTGGCCTGCAGAGACAGTAGGGACTTTGAATCTTCCCGACCAAACCAACGGTGGCGCGTTGGGATTGCAGTCTACGAGCTAACTGGTAGGTTCGTGGTAAGGTCGGTCGCGTACTAAGCTGATTGGGCGTATCCCAAACACGCGCCCATGGGGACCGTGTCGCTAGGCCCTATTCGCAGGTACGGCACGATTAAATCTCCGACACACGCTGTTGGAATCACAGAATAGGTGGAGCTATTGACTAATCCGTTCGACACTCAAAGAGGGACGTAACGTTCTCGAAAGGTTTGAGCATCGACCATCTAATTCATACATGAAATTAAGGTGCTCGTACTAAAATGTATAATAATTTGCTTCTCCGAACACGAAGGTATTCTCTCAATCCAGCGGGATAGGTTCTCGGAATATACGACCTTCTGTAAAAGTTTGACCCGATAAGAATACGTAACGATCTACACCGGTTTGATGCTTTACTCTAATACTGAAACCGTGAGTTAAGATGACCATGGCCAATATTGTTCAGCGGACCATCTTCCGGCAGACGTGATTTGACTCTCGGAATCACAGATTAAGTGAAGCAATGGACTTAGACGTTCGACTCCCAATTAGGGCGGTAACGATTTCAAACGGCTTGACACACTGTGTTCTAATTCATATATAAAAATAAGGTGTGCCTCTGCTATAATGTCTACTAATTTGTTTCCCCGAGCACTAAGCATGGCACACGCTACGGCGGGTTTGTTTCGAGGAAGGTAACGTATACGGTAAAAGTAATAGCTGTATACCAATTGGTAATGTTCTCCGACGGACTATCTATCTCCTTTAATATTTATACAGCGAATTAATGTGTCTATTGCCAATACTGTGCAGCCGAATCATTCCAGGTATACCCGCTATGACACTCGGAAGCACAGTATATATAAAGCAATTCACAGAGCTGTTCGAATATCATAGACGGTGGTAACGGTCCAGATCGGTTTGACCCATGATCATCTGATTCATTCATGAAATTAACGTGCCCGTCACTGAAATAAATACCAATTTCCTTCTCGAAACGCGAAGTTATACCCTAGAATCGGTCAGTTTGCTCCCATGAAGGTAAGGCCACGGGTAAAACGTTTGACTTTATACCAATTGGCAATGCCCACAAACGGTTTGATTCTCTACTTTAATATCCAATCCGTGAATTTAGGTATGTAGGGCCAAAACTGATCCGCGGATTTACTCCCGCAATACTTGGCTTGGCTGTCGGAATCGCAGGATACGTGAAACTGTTGACTTAGCCATTCGTCTCTCACACAAGGTGGCACCGTTCTCGAACGGATTGGCCCTCTGATCTCTTCATTCATAGATCAAATTAAGGTGCTGTGCAGTGAAATGAATAGCAATTTCCTTTTATGATCACGAAGCTATAATCTCTATGAGACGGGCGAGATTCGCTGAAGACAGCACCTTTGGTAAAGGGTTTGAATTTAGTTCAATTGGCAACGCTCTAAAACGGATCGACGCATATGTTTAATATTAAAACCGTGAATTATGGTGTCTGCTGGCAAAACTGTTCAGCGGATTTACTCCAGCAGTACTCGGTTTGACTCTCAGAATCATTATATAGGTGAAATTATTGACTTAGCCGTTCGTCTCACACAGCAGGTTGTAACGTCTTCGAACGGTTTGACACTCGGTGCTCTAACTCATACATGAAATTGCGGTGCCTGTCACTAAAATGACTACTATCTTGTTTCACTAACAAGAAGTTGTACCCACGATACAGCAGGATAGTATTTCTGAGTGTAACGTCTTCGAGAGAAAGTTTGAATTTATAGGAATTGGTAACGTACTCAAACAGTTTGACGCTTTGGAGTAATATTCATACCGTGAATTGAGGTGTCAATTGGTAATACCTTTCAGTGGATTTACTGTCAGATAACCTGGTTTGACTGTCTGAATCACAGGATAGGTGGAGATTATGACCTATCCGTTCCACTTTCAACGAATACGGTAAGGATCCGGAACGGTTTGATCCACGACCGTGCAATTCACAAATGAAATTAAATTGCCTGCCACTCAATTGTATGCTGATTTGCTTCTCTGCACACGGAGTAATGCTCTTGATACTGCGGTTTAGCGTCTCGGAAGGAAAGGGCTTCGGTAAAATTTTGAATATATAGAAATAGGTAACGTTCTCAAACGGCTTGACGCCCTACTTTAGTATTAAATCCGTGAATTTAGGATTCTGATGCCATTACTCTTCAGCGGATTTAGGCCCGGAATGCCTGGTTTGAGTCTCGGACTGGGAGGATAGGCGAAGCAATTGACATAGCCATTCGTCGCATGAAGAAAGTAGGATCGTTCTCGAAAGATTTGACTTTCGATAATTCTATTCTTACATAAAAATGAGGTTTCCGTCTGCTAAAATATCTACTAATTTGTTTCCGTGAGCACTAAGCATGGGACCCGCTACAGCGACTTAAGTTCTCGGAAGGTATGGCATTCTGTAAAATGTTTGATTTTGTGCAAATTTGAAATGTTCACAAACGATTTGACCGTCTACTTTAATATTCAAA
>NIJG01001189.1:14709-28891 GCA_002201625.1 Euglossa dilemma | reverse complement strand
TCTCGGAAGGAAAGGGCTTCGGTAAAATTTTGAATATATAGAAATAGGTAACGTTCTCAAACGGCTTGACGCCCTACTTTAGTATTAAATCCGTGAATTTAGGATTCTGATGCCATTACTCTTCAGCGGATTTAGGCCCGGAATGCCTGGTTTGAGTCTCGGACTGGGAGGATAGGCGAAGCAATTGACATAGCCATTCGTCGCATGAAGAAAGTAGGATCGTTCTCGAAAGATTTGACTTTCGATAATTCTATTCTTACATAAAAATGAGGTTTCCGTCTGCTAAAATATCTACTAATTTGTTTCCGTGAGCACTAAGCATGGGACCCGCTACAGCGACTTAAGTTCTCGGAAGGTATGGCATTCTGTAAAATGTTTGATTTTGTGCAAATTTGAAATGTTCACAAACGATTTGACCGTCTACTTTAATATTCAAACCGAGAATTGTGGTGTCTACTACGAATACTGTACAGCGTATTGGCTCCCGGAATACATAATTGTATTAGCTGAATCACATGATAGGTGAAGCTATTGGCATTGCCGTTCAACTGCGCAAGGAGGCTGCGAACCATGTACGGCAGATTTGCACTCGATTTCCTATTTCATATATGATAATAAGGGGTGCCTCCGCTATAATGACTGCTAATTCCTTTCCATGCGAAGTAAGCATGACTCTCGCCAGAGCAGGTTCCGTTCTGGGAAGGTAATGTATTCGGTAAAAAGAATGCCTCTATACCAATTGGTATCGATCTCAAACGGTATTACACCTGATTTGCTAATTCATACATGGGATTAATCTGCCCCCCACTAAAATGAATTCTAATTCCTTTTTCTGAACACGAAGTTATACTCTCTCTAATCCGGTGAGATTTGTAGTAGGTAAGGTCACCGGTAAAACGAATGACCTCATACCTACTGACAACATTCTTCGAAGGATTGTCTCTCTACTTCATTATTGATACCGTGAATTAATGTGTCTATTGCCAATTCTCATCAGCGGATTTACTCTCGAAATACCTGGATTCACACTCGGAATCATAGGATAGGGTAGCTATTGAATTAGCCCTTGGAATCTAAGGCAGGGCGGCCACGATCTTGAACGGTTTGTCGCTCGATCTCGTAATTCATACATGAAAGTAATGTGCCCTTCGCTAAAATGTATAATAGTTTGCTTCTCTGAATACGAGGTTATACTCGCGAAACGGCCAAATATTTTCGCGAAAGGTATGGCATTCGGTAAAACGAATGACTTCGGACGAATTTGTAATGTTCTCCGAATGCTAGACTCTCCACTTTAATGTTCATACCGCGAATTAATGAGTCTATTGCTAATACTGTTCAGCGAATTTAATCCGGGAATAGCTGGCCTGACTCTCGCAATCACAGGATGGCTGCAGCTGTTGACATAGATGTGCGACTTTCAAAGAAGGTGATAAAGTTCTTGAACTGATTGACTCTCGATTATTCTATTCACACGGGAATATATAGTGTCCGTCTGCTATAATGAGCAACAAATTGTTTCCGTGAGCACTAAGCATGACACTTCGCACCATGGAATAGCGTCTCGGAAACAACGTATTCGGTAATAAGATTGATGTCATAACAATTAGTAATGTTCTGCGACGATTTGTCGCTCTAATTTAATACACATGCAGTGAATCAATGTATGTATTGCCGATACCATTCAGCGGATTTACTCCAGGAATACATCGTTTGGCTCTAGGAATCACAGGATAGGTGACGCTATTGAATCAGCCGTTCTATTCTCAACGAAGATGGTAACGGTCGCGCTCGGTTTTACTCTGGATGTTCTATTTCATTCATGAAATTAAGGTGCCCAAGATAAAAATATATACTCATTTGTTCCTCTGAACAACTTATTATACTCTCGAAACAGCGCGACATGCTTTCGGCCGCAAGGTAATCAATAAAACGATTGACGTTATACAAATGTGATGCGTTTTCAAAAGGTTTGTCGCTATACTTTACGTTCATGATATGAATTAATGTGTCTATAGCCAATAATATTCAGCGGACCTGCGACAGGAGTATCTGGTTTGCCACTTTGACAGGCAGGATAGGTGAAGCTATTGACTTAGCCGTTCATCTCTAGGAGAAGGTGGTAACGCTCTCCAACTGTTTGACCATCGAACTTCGAATTCAAACAGGAAATTAAGATGCGCGTCACCAAAGCGTTTACTAATGTGTTTCTCTGCACACGCAGTTACGCAATGGATACAGCTGGTAATGCTCTCGGAAGGTAAGGTCTTCGGTAAAAAGAGTGACTCAAAACCAATTGGTAATGATATCCTGCAGATTGTCCTCCTGATTTAAATTTCAAACCGTGAATTATCGTATCAATTGCCTGTATAATTCAGCGGATTTTCTCCAGTAATGACTGGATTGACTCTCAGTATCATATGGTAGGTGAAGCTATTGACACGGTCGTCCATCTCTCACAGAAGATGACAACGTTCTCAAAGTGTGTGACACTCGATTTGCGAATTCATCCATGAAGTTATGGTACCCGTCACTGAAGTGAACACCAATTTCTTTCTATGAACGCGAAATTATTCTCTCGATATAGCGGGTTAGTTTATCGGATGGAAAGAACTTCGGTGCAACGTTTGACTTTATACTAACTGGTGGTATTCTTAAGCGGTTCACGCTCTACTTTCATGTTCAGAACCTGAATTAAGGTGTCCATAACCAATATGGTTCTGTGAATTTACTCCCAGAAGAAATTGTGTGGCTCCCGGAATCACAGAATACGTGAAGCTATTGCCTTATGTATGCGACTCGCAAAGGAGGTGGTAANTAAGTTCTCGGAAGGTATGGCATTCTGTAAAATGTTTGATTTTGTGCAAATTTGAAATGTTCACAAACGATTTGACCGTCTACTTTAATATTCAAACCGAGAATTGTGGTGTCTACTACGAATACTGTACAGCGTATTGGCTCCCGGAATACATAATTGTATTAGCTGAATCACATGATAGGTGAAGCTATTGGCATTGCCGTTCAACTGCGCAAGGAGGCTGCGAACCATGTACGGCAGATTTGCACTCGATTTCCTATTTCATATATGATAATAAGGGGTGCCTCCGCTATAATGACTGCTAATTCCTTTCCATGCGAAGTAAGCATGACTCTCGCCAGAGCAGGTTCCGTTCTGGGAAGGTAATGTATTCGGTAAAAAGAATGCCTCTATACCAATTGGTATCGATCTCAAACGGTATTACACCTGATTTGCTAATTCATACATGGGATTAATCTGCCCCCCACTAAAATGAATTCTAATTCCTTTTTCTGAACACGAAGTTATACTCTCTCTAATCCGGTGAGATTTGTAGTAGGTAAGGTCACCGGTAAAACGAATGACCTCATACCTACTGACAACATTCTTCGAAGGATTGTCTCTCTACTTCATTATTGATACCGTGAATTAATGTGTCTATTGCCAATTCTCATCAGCGGATTTACTCTCGAAATACCTGGATTCACACTCGGAATCATAGGATAGGGTAGCTATTGAATTAGCCCTTGGAATCTAAGGCAGGGCGGCCACGATCTTGAACGGTTTGTCGCTCGATCTCGTAATTCATACATGAAAGTAATGTGCCCTTCGCTAAAATGTATAATAGTTTGCTTCTCTGAATACGAGGTTATACTCGCGAAACGGCCAAATATTTTCGCGAAAGGTATGGCATTCGGTAAAACGAATGACTTCGGACGAATTTGTAATGTTCTCCGAATGCTAGACTCTCCACTTTAATGTTCATACCGCGAATTAATGAGTCTATTGCTAATACTGTTCAGCGAATTTAATCCGGGAATAGCTGGCCTGACTCTCGCAATCACAGGATGGCTGCAGCTGTTGACATAGATGTGCGACTTTCAAAGAAGGTGATAAAGTTCTTGAACTGATTGACTCTCGATTATTCTATTCACACGGGAATATATAGTGTCCGTCTGCTATAATGAGCAACAAATTGTTTCCGTGAGCACTAAGCATGACACTTCGCACCATGGAATAGCGTCTCGGAAACAACGTATTCGGTAATAAGATTGATGTCATAACAATTAGTAATGTTCTGCGACGATTTGTCGCTCTAATTTAATACACATGCAGTGAATCAATGTATGTATTGCCGATACCATTCAGCGGATTTACTCCAGGAATACATCGTTTGGCTCTAGGAATCACAGGATAGGTGACGCTATTGAATCAGCCGTTCTATTCTCAACGAAGATGGTAACGGTCGCGCTCGGTTTTACTCTGGATGTTCTATTTCATTCATGAAATTAAGGTGCCCAAGATAAAAATATATACTCATTTGTTCCTCTGAACAACTTATTATACTCTCGAAACAGCGCGACATGCTTTCGGCCGCAAGGTAATCAATAAAACGATTGACGTTATACAAATGTGATGCGTTTTCAAAAGGTTTGTCGCTATACTTTACGTTCATGATATGAATTAATGTGTCTATAGCCAATAATATTCAGCGGACCTGCGACAGGAGTATCTGGTTTGCCACTTTGACAGGCAGGATAGGTGAAGCTATTGACTTAGCCGTTCATCTCTAGGAGAAGGTGGTAACGCTCTCCAACTGTTTGACCATCGAACTTCGAATTCAAACAGGAAATTAAGATGCGCGTCACCAAAGCGTTTACTAATGTGTTTCTCTGCACACGCAGTTACGCAATGGATACAGCTGGTAATGCTCTCGGAAGGTAAGGTCTTCGGTAAAAAGAGTGACTCAAAACCAATTGGTAATGATATCCTGCAGATTGTCCTCCTGATTTAAATTTCAAACCGTGAATTATCGTATCAATTGCCTGTATAATTCAGCGGATTTTCTCCAGTAATGACTGGATTGACTCTCAGTATCATATGGTAGGTGAAGCTATTGACACGGTCGTCCATCTCTCACAGAAGATGACAACGTTCTCAAAGTGTGTGACACTCGATTTGCGAATTCATCCATGAAGTTATGGTACCCGTCACTGAAGTGAACACCAATTTCTTTCTATGAACGCGAAATTATTCTCTCGATATAGCGGGTTAGTTTATCGGATGGAAAGAACTTCGGTGCAACGTTTGACTTTATACTAACTGGTGGTATTCTTAAGCGGTTCACGCTCTACTTTCATGTTCAGAACCTGAATTAAGGTGTCCATAACCAATATGGTTCTGTGAATTTACTCCCAGAAGAAATTGTGTGGCTCCCGGAATCACAGAATACGTGAAGCTATTGCCTTATGTATGCGACTCGCAAAGGAGGTGGTAACGTTGTTGAATAATTTTACTGCCCATTTTCATACTCATACCAGAAATTAAAGCGCATGCCACAAAAATGTATCATAATTTGTTTCTCTGGACACGAGGATATACTCTCAATAGAACGGGATATATTCTCCGAACGGAAGGCCTTCTGTATCAAATTTGAAATTATACAAATTGGTAACGCTCCCAAACGGATTGACGCCCCACTTTCATATTCACACCGCCAATAAAGGTGACTAGTGCCAACACTGCCCAGCGGATTTACTACAGGAAGTCCTGGTTTTACTCTCCGAATCACTGGATAGCTGAAGCTATGGTCTCAGGCGTTCATCTCCCACAGAAGGTGGTGACGTTCTCGAACGTTTCGAAACTCGATCTTCGAATTCGTACATGAAATTAATATGCCCGTCACCAAAATGTATTCTAACCGGCTTCCTCTGAACACCATACTATACTCTCGTTACATCGCGTTTGGCTTTCAGGGTAAGGTTTTCAGTAATGCGTTTGACATAAAACCATATGGCAACGTTCTCAGATGGATTAACGTCCGACTTTCATTTTCACACCGTGAGTTAAGGTGCTTAATGCCATTACAGTACAGCGGGCTGACTCCCGGTATACAAGGTCTGAACTTCGAAAACACAGGATACGTGAATCTATTGGCTTAGGCTTCCGAGCTTCAAAGAGGGTGGTATCGCTCTCGAACGATTGACAGTCGACCTTCTAATTCATACATGAAGTTAAGGTATCCGTCACTAAACTGAACAGAAAATTGTTCCCCTGAACTCGACGTTATACCCTCGATACAGCTGGTTAGGCTTCTCGGAAGGCGTGGCCGTCAGTAAGAGGAATGACTATTTACAAATTGTTAACGTTCTATATCGGGTTGACGGTCTGCTTTAATATTCATACAGTGAATTAAGGTAGCTATTGCCAATACTGTAAGTGGCATTTAATCCAGGAGTACCCCGTTTAACTCTCCGAATCACAGGATAGGTGCTGATATTAACTTAACTGTTCGACTCTCGAAGAAGGTGTCAACGTCCACGAACGGCTAGACCCTCGATCGGCTATTACATGCATGTAATTAAGGTGCCCGTCACTAAAATGAATACAAGTTTCTTTCTCTGAACATGAAGTAATACTTTCGAAATGGCGTGTTACCTGTTCCGAATGTAAGGCCATCGGTAATGTGTTTGAATTTGTACCAACTTGCAGTACTCTCAAACGGTTTCACGCTCTACTTTACTATTCAATCTGTGAATTAATGTGTCTATTGGCAATACTGTTCAGCAGATTTACTCCAGGAATGCCTGGTTTGACTCTGCGAATCACTGGATAGGTGATGCCATCGACTTTTCCGTTAGACACTCAACGTGGGTGATGACGTTCTCAAACGGTTTGACGCACTACATTAATATACAAACTATGAATGATGGTGTCTATTGCCAACACTATTCAACAGTTGTACTCTCGTATACCTGGTGTAACGTCTCGGACTCGCAGGATGGATGAAGTTATTGACATAGCCGTTCGTGTGTCACAGAAAGTGGCCATGTTCTCTAGCGGTTTCACACTCGATCATCTAATTCATGCATGAAATTAAAGTGCTCGTCACTAAATTGTATACCAGTTCGTATCTGTGAACAGGTGTTATACTCCCGATGCAGCTGGCCAGGTCCTCGAATGTTAAGGCCTTCGGTAAAACGATTGTCTTTATACGTACTGGTAACGATCTCAAACGGTTTGATGCTCTACTTTAATATTCTAACTATCAATTACGGCGTCCACTGCGAATTCTGTTCAGCGGTTATGCTCCTGACATGTCTAGTGTGACTCTGGGAACGGCAGGATAGGTGCAGCTACTGACTTAGCCGTTTGTCTCTCACAAAAGGAGGAATCGTTTCCGATCGGTTGGACCCTCGATTTTCCAATTCATTCATGAAGTTAAGGTGCTCGTCACTGACATGAATACTAATTTCTTCCGCCGAGCACAAACTTATACTCTCGATACAGCAGGTTTGGTTTTCGGAGGTTAACGCCTTCGGAAAGACGTTTGACTTTATTCCAATTGGTAACTCTCCAAACGAGTTTACGCTCTACATTCACATTAAAACCGTGAATTACGGAGTCTATTGGCATTACTGATTAGCGTATTTTCTCCTGGATTAAGAGGCTTGACTCTCGGAGTCACGAGTATAGGTGAATCTATTGACTACGCCGTTCGAGTCTCAGAATATGTGGTAAAGGTATCGAACGGTTAGCAACATGATCTTCTAACCAATATATGAAAATATGGTGTGCTTCTGCTATAAGGTTCACCCATTTGCTTCCATGAGCAGAAAGCATGGCACTCGCTGCAGCGGATTAGGTTCTAGGAATGTAATGTATTTTGAAGCAAGAATGACTGTATACCAATTGGTAATGTTCTCCGTCGGATTGACCACCTACGATAATATTTATGCCGTGAATTAAGGTGACTATTACCAATACTCTACAGCGGATTGACACCCGGAATACATGATTTGACCTTAGGGATCACGGGATAGGTGAAGCTATTGGCATTGCCGTTCGACTACCCAAAGAAGCTATGAACGATCTCCATCGTGATGACACTCAATTTTCTATTTCATATACGAAAATAAATAGGTCCCGCTTATATAATGTCTTCTAATTGGTTTCCGTGCGAAGGAAGCATGACTCTCGCTAGAGCAGGTTACTTTCTGAGGAGGTAAGGTATTCAGTGAAAGGAATGAATCTATAAAAATTGGTAACGCTCTCATTCGGTTTGACACCTGATTTGCTGATTCATACATGGAATGAAGCTGCCAGCCACTGAAATGAAAATTAATTTCTTCCTCTGATCACGATGTTATAATCTCAGAGAAGCCGGTGAGTTTCGCGGATGGTATGACCTTCGGTAGAACGAATGACCTCATACCTATTGTCAATGTTCTCCGAAGGTCTGACTGTCTACTTTATTATTCATACCGCGAATTAATGTGTCTGTTGCCAATACTCCTGAGCGGATTTACTCTCGTAATACTTGGCTTGGATGTCGGAATCGCTAGTTTCGTGTATCTCTTGACATAGCCATTCGTCTCTCAACGAACTTGATCTCGTTCTAGATCCGTTTGATACTCGACCTTGTAATTCATACTGGAACTGTAGGTGCCCGTTACTGAAGCATATGCTAATGTCTTTTACTGAACACAAGCATGTACTCTCGATACAGCCAGGTTGAATCTCGAAGGTAAGGGTTTCGGTAAATGTTTCACTCTGCGGCAATGTGTATCGTTCTACAACGGCTTGACTATGTACGTTCATGTTGATTCCGTGAATTAAAGTGTGTATTGCCAATAGTGTTCATCGGATTTATTCCCGGAACACCTGGATTGACACTCGAAATCACAGGGTAGGTGAAGATATTGGCTTAGCCGTTTGAATCCCAAAGAAGGTGGAAGCTTTCTCGAACGTGATGACACTTGACCTTCTTATTCCTGCATGATATTATGGCGCTTGACACTAAAATGCATACTAGTTGGTAACTCTGAACACGATGCTATACTCTCGATACAGCGGGATTGTTTTTCGGAGGGTAAGGTCAAACGTTTGACTTTATAGGAATTGGTAATGTCCTACAACGTATTAACGGCCCGCTTTAATATTCAATCCGTGAATTGAGGAGTCTATCTCCAATACTGTACAGGGGCTTTACGCCTTATATACCTGGTGCAACTCACGGCATCTCAGGATAGGTGCAGCTATTGTCATAGATGTGCGATTCTGAAAGGTAGTGGGATCGTTCTCGAACTGTTCGACTGCATATTAATCTGTTGATACATGAAAATGAAGTGACCGTCCGCTAAAAGGTCTATCATTTGTGTCCGTGAGCACTAAGACTTACTCTCGCAACAGCGGGATAGGTACTTGGAAGGTAGGGTAACCGGTAAAATGTTTGACTTTATACCATTTGGCAACGTGCTCCAAATTTTGGCAGCCTACTTTAATCCCCGCAGGCATTGCGGTGACCCTTCTGGACCCATTGCTGTATAGGTAAGACGAACCCACGGTGACCGAGTCGGCCGAACCTAGGCCGAGGTGTGCAAGCACCTCATTCAGGAATTAAGGTGTCTATACGTGGGGTATGACCAGTACGGCCCTGCATACACTGGTACCTCGGGAACCGGTTCTAGCCCGTGGGTGGGCGGGCATCGGTCCCTCTCCCCCGCTGGTTGCTTGGGTTGTCCTCGAGGGGGCAGTGGTAAGCCCATATATCGGGATAGGGGGCCGCGTCTTCGGTCGTGTCAAACCCTCCACGGGTGAGCTGCGTGAGATCAGCTCGGGCACTGGCCTGCAGAGTCAGTAGGGATTTAGAATGGTCCTAGTCTACCCAAGGTTGGCGCGTAGGGCTTGCTGTCTACGAGCTAATTTGTTGGTCCGTGGTAAGGTGCGCCAAGGACTGCGCTGCTTCGGCGTATCCCAATCCCACGCCCATGGGGGCCGTGTGCATCAAGCCCTAGTGGCAGGTATCGCACATAAAATCACTGACACTAGTTGTCTACTTTAAAATTCAAACCGTGAAACAATTTGCTATTGTCAATTCTGATCAGCTGATGTACTCCAGGAATACCTGGTTTTACTCGTAGAATCAGAGGATAGGTGAATCGATTGATATAGCTGTTCGACTCCCAGCGGAGGTGGTTTCGTTCTTAAAATGTTTGACCCTCGATCTTCTAATTCATACATGAAATAAAGGTGCTCTTCACTAAAATGTATAATAATTTGCTTCTCTTAACACTCCGCGGATTAAGTTATCTATTAGCAATACTGTTCAGCGCATTTTCTCCCGGATTACCTGGTTTGACTTAGGCAATCTCTGGATATGTGATGCGATTGATTCGGGCGTTCGACTCTCAAAGAGGAAGTTAACTTTCTCGTACGGTTTGAGACTCGATATTCTAAATCATACAACACGCTAAGGTGCCCATCACTGAAAAGAATAACAATTTCTTTCTGTGATCACGAAGCTCTACTTTCGATGCAGCGGGGTAGGATCACAGAAGTTAAGTTATTCGGTAAAGAGTATGACTTTATAACATTTGGTAGTGTTCTCCGATGGCTTTCGACCCTACCTTAAAATTCGAGCAGTGAATTAAGGTTTCTACGGCCAATACTGCTCAGCCGTTTTACGCCCGGAATATCTGGTTTGACTCTCCGAGCTACTAGATAGGTGAAGCTATTGGCTTATCCATCCGTCTCTGACAGAAGGTGCAAACTTTGTCGAAAGTTTTAAACCTCGATCTTCTAACTCATGCATGAATTTTATGTGCCTGTGACTAAAATGCATACTAGATTGCTGCTCTGAGCGCGTAGTTATGCTCTGGATACATCGGGGTAGCTTCTCGGAAGGTAAGGTCTTCGACAAAAAGTTTGACACTATACCAATTGATATCGATCTACAGCGGCTTGCCTACCGCCATTATTATTCATGCCGTGAGTTAAGTCGTATATTGCCGAATCATTTCAGCATTTTTACACCTGGAATTCATGTTTGACTCTCGGTGTTACAGGATAGGTGAAGCTACAGATTTGGCCGTTCGACTCTCAATGAAGGTAGTAACTTTATCGAATGGTATGACTCTCCATGTTCATACATGAACACAAATGCGTGGTGTTCGTCCGATGAAATGTCTAATAATTTGTTTCCATGCACATTAAGCCGGAGAGTCTCTACAGCGGGTTAGGTTCTCGGAAGGTATGGTATTCGGAAAAAGAAATGACTTTCAGAGCATTGGTAACGTTCTCCGCCGGTTTGACTCTGTACATTAATAATCATACCGTAAACTACTGTGTCAGTTGCCACATACCGTCAGCGGACTTCCTCCCGCATTACCTGATTTGCCTCTCGGAGTCACAAGAAAGGTGAAGCAATATACTTAGCCGTTCCAATCTTAATGTCGGTGGTAACGTTCTAGAAACGTTTGACCATCGTTATTCTAATTCCTACGTGAATTTAAGGTGCCGTTACTAAATTGTATACTAATTTGCATCCATATACACGTAGCAGTACGCACAATGCGGCGGGTTAGCTTCTCGTACGGTAAGGCATTCGATAAGGCGCGTGACTCTTTTGCAATTATAACCGTTCTCATACGGTGTGACGCTCTATTTTAATATTTACTCCGCAAATTAATGTATCCGTTGCCTATACTGTACTGCGCATTTACTCGCGCATTTACTTACATGAATTCAACATGACGTCACTGAATTGTATACTAATGTGTTTTCGTAAACACTTAGCTACAGTCTCTATACGGAACGATACCTTCACGGACGGTACGGTATTCGTTAAAACGTTTGACTTTACGGCGATTAGTAACGTCCTGACACGGTGTGACACTCTATTTTACTATTCCCTCCGCGAATTAAGGTATCTATTGCCAGTAGTGTCCTACGCATTTACTTGCGGAATTTCGCGTTTGTCTCTCCGAATCACTAGGTAGGTGAAGCTATTGACTTAGGCGTTCGTCTACCACAGAATGTGGCAACATTCTCAAATGGTTTGAACCTCGATATTCTAATTCAAATATGAAATTAATGTACCCGTGACTAAGTGGATTGTCTTCACGGAAGGTAATTGCTTCGGTACAATGTGTGAGTGTATAGAAATAGGAATCGTTCTAGAATGGTCTGTCAATCAACTTTAATATTCAAACCGTCAAATAAGTTGTCTATTGTACATAATTTTCACCTAATTTACTCCAAGAATACCTGGATTGGCTCTATGAATCACAGGATTGGTGAAGTTATTGAGATAGCCGTACGGCACCCAAAGAAGGTCGTATCGTTCTCTAACGGTTTGACAAACGATCTTCTAACTTATACATGGAATGATGGTGTCCGTCACTAAGATGAATTGTAAATTGCTTCTCTGAACAGGTAGATACACCCTCTATATTGCGGGTTATGTTTTTGGGTGGTAAGGCCTTCGGCAAGATATTTGATTCTATACCAATAGGTAACATTCTACAACTGTTTGAATCTGTACGTTAATATTCAAACCGTGAATTAAGGTGTCTACTGCCAAAATACTTCAAGAGTCATACTCCATGTATACCAGGCTTGACTCTCGGAATCACAGGATATGTGAAGCTATTGACTTAGATGAACGATCCTCAAACATGATTCTGCCGTTCTCGAAATTTTAACTCTCGATTTTGCTAATAATACATAAAACGTGGATGTCCGTCTGCTGAAATATCTACTCAATTTCTTCCGTGAACAATAAGTGTGGCACTGTCTATAGCGGGTTAGGTTCACTTATGGTAAGGTATTAAGGTACGAAGAATGACTTTATACAAATAGGTAACGTTCTGCAACGCTTTGGGGCATTACATCAAGAGTGAAACCGTGAATTAATTTGTCTATTGCCAATACTGTTCAGCCAATTGGCAACGTTGTTCAACGGTTTTACGCTCCATCTTTTAATTCGTGCATGAAGTTAAAGTGCACGTTACTGAAATGAAGACTAATTTCTTTCTCTGAGCACGAAGTTGAACTCTCGAATCGGCGAATTTGCGTCTCCGAAGGTAAGTCCATCGGTAACATGTTAGAATTTATTCCAATTGAAATGCTCTCAAATGGTATGACAATTGACTTTCGTATTCGAACCGTGAATTAAGGAGTCTAATGCCAATACTGTTCAGATTTACATCGGGAATACCTAGTTTCACTCTCCGAATCACTGTATAGGTGAAGTTATTGACTTATCCGTTCGACACTTCAAGAGCGTGGTATCGTTCTCAAACGGATTGACGCATAATGTGAATATTCAAAGCGTAAATTAAGTTGTCTATTACCAATACAGTTCAGCGCATTTACTCCCATAATAACTGGTTTGACTGTCGGAATCGCAGGATGGCAGAAGCTATTGAGTTAGCTATTCATCTGTCACAAAAGGTAGCAACGTTCTCGAGCTGTCTGAATCCCGATCTTCTAATGCATACAGGAAATGAATGCCCCCGTCACTAAAACGCATACTACATTGCTCCTCTGAACACGAAGTTATGCTCTCGATATAGCGCGATAGCTACGCGGAAAGTAGGGTGTTCGGTATGAAGTTTGTCGTTATACGAATTGGTAGAGCTCTCCTACGGTTTGTCTCCCTACCTTAGTACTCATACCGCGAAATAAGGTGTCTATTGCCAATACTGTTCTCCGGATTTTCTCTCGGAAAATATGGATTGTCTCTCGAAATCACAGAAATGGTGAAGCTATTGCCTTAGCCATGCGACTGTCAATAGAGGAGGTACCAATCTCGGACGATTTCACCCTCCATCTTCCTATTGATACATGCAATTAAAATGTCCATCTGCTAAACTGTCTACTAACTTGTTTCATTGATCACTAAGCAAGACACCTGCTGCAGCGCGATAGGTTCTCAGAGTGTAAGGAATCCGGTAAAATGTTTGACGCTATATCAGTAGCGGGTCTGTTTTACGGAGGGTAAGGCATTCTCTAAAGAGTTTGTCCCAACGCGAATAGGTAATGTTCTACAACGGCATGACGGCCTGCTTTCATATTCAAACCGTGAATTGAGGTGTCTATTGCCAATATTTTTCAGCAGATTGTCTCCAGGAGTACGTGGTTTGACCGTCGGAAATACAGGATAGGTGTAGCTATTAACTTAGCCGTAGGAATCTCAAAGTGGCCGGTTACGATCTCGAGCGGATTGACCATCCTTCTTCCATTTGAAGATATGTGCTCGGAAGGTATGTTATTCGGTATAGAGGATAACTTTATACGAATTGGTAATGCTCTCCGACAGTTTGACTCTCTACTTTAATATTCAAACCACGAATAAAGGTGTCTATTGCCAAAACGCTTCAG
>NIJG01001189.1:0-14174 GCA_002201625.1 Euglossa dilemma | reverse complement strand
TTGTCTCTCCGAATCTCAGGATTGGTGACGCTATTGACTTAGCCGTTCGTCTCTCACAGAAGGTGGCAACGTCCCCCAGCGGTTTGACCATCGATCTTTTATTTCATGCATGAAATTATGGTGATTGTCAATGGAATGTATACTAATCTGTTTTTCAGAACTCGAAGAGAGGCCCTCGATGTAGCCTGTTCGTTTCTCGGATGGTAAGGCCTACAGAAGAAAATTTTAGTCTCTAGAAATTGGTGACGTTCTTCAACGTTTTGACGCAGTACTCCAATATATATATACCGTGGAATATCGTATTTAATGCCAATACTCTTCAGCGGATTTCCTCCCGGAATACCTGGTTAGATTCTCGGAGTCACTGAATTGGTGAAGCTGTTGACTTAGCCGTTCGACACTCAAAGAAGGTGCAATGGTTCTCGGAAAGTATGTTCCGCGAACTTATGATTCGCAGATGAAATTAAGATGCCCGTCACTAAAATTCATACGATTTTGCTTCGCTGACCACGAAGTTATACCCCCGATAAAGCGTATTATTTTCTCTGGAGGTACGCCCTTTGGTGAAAAGTTGGACTCAACACCAATAGGAAAAGTTGTACAACTGTGTGACTCTTTACTTGAATATCCATACCGGGAAGTAGGGTTTTTAATGCCGATAGTGTACAGCGCGCTTACTCCCGGCATATCTGATTTGTACTTTCGTTATCACAGGAAGGGTGAAGCTATTGACTTAGCCGTTTGAATCTGATATATGGTGTAAGCGCTCTCGAACGGTTTGACCTTCGAGATTTCTATTCATGCATGAAATTAAGGTGCTCGACACAGAAATGCACACCAATTTGTTCCTGTGAACACGATGGTATACTCTCGATGCAGCGGGTTAGTTTGTTCAATAGTATGGCCAACGCTAAAAAGTTTAACTCAATTCGAATATGTAACGATAGGGAACTGGTTGACTCTGCACGTTTTTATTGATCCCGAGAATTAAGCTTTCTATTGCCAATTATCTTCAGCGGACTTACTCCCGGACTGCGTGGTATCACTCTCGGAAACGCAGGATATGTAAAGCTATTGGCTTAGCTGCACGAATATTAGTGATGGTTCTAAAGTTCTCTAACGGTTTGACATACATGGAATCAACGGTTTTAATATTAAAATTGGGCATCGAACTGTCTGAGACCGTTACCAACTGTTATAAAGTCAAGCGCTTACCGAGTGCCGTAGCTTTTGCTAACCTCACCCGCAGTATCGAGAGCATAACTTCTTGTTCGCTGAATGAAATTCGAATTCATTTCAGTGACGGCACTTCAATTTCATGTATGAATTAGAAGATCGAGGGTCATATTGCTCGACAACGTTCCCGAATTCTGTGAGAGTCGAAAGGCTGATACAATAGCTTCACCTATCCAGTGATTCGGAGAGTCAAATCAGGTACTCCTGGCTTAAATCACCTGTATAGTATTGGCAACAGACACTCTATTTCACGGTATACATATTAGAGTGTACAGAGACACCGTTGTATATCGTTATCCATTGGAACATAAACAAATTTCATACCGAAGGCATTATCTTCCGAGAATCTGTCCCGCTGTATCGAGAGTATAACTTTGTGTTTTGTGAAATGAATTAGTGTATATTTTGGATGTGGGTAACATAATTTGATGTGATAAATAGAAGACTGTTAGTGGAACCGATCAAGAACGTTACCACTTTCTTAGAGATTCGAACAGCTTAGTCAAAAAGCTTCGCCTACCCTGTGATTGCGAGGATCAAACCAGGTTTTCCGTGAGTAAATCCGCTGAACTGTATTGGCAATAGACACCATAATTCACTGTTTGAATATTAAAGTAGAGCGTGAAACAGTTTTAGAGCGTTGCAAGTGGTATAATGTCATTTCTGTTACCGAAGACCTTGCCCTCCGGGAAACTAACTCGCTGTATGGAGAGCATAACTTCGCGTTCAGGGTAGCAAGCTTGTACACATTTTAATGAGGTGCATCTTAATTACATGTATGAATTCGAAGATCGGGGTTCAAGTCGTTACAGAACGATACCACCATGTTTGGAAGTCGAACGGCTAAGTCAATATCTACACCTATCCTGTTATTACGAGAGGCAAATCTGGTATTCTTGGAGCATATGCGCTGATAGCATTGGCATTAGACACCCCACATCAGGCAATAGATATTAAATTACAGAGTAAAATCGTTGCAGAACGTTACCTACTGGTATAGAGTCATTCTTTATACCGAATAACCTCCCTTCCGAGAACATAATACGCTGTTGCCAGTGTCTTGCTTAATGATGAAGATAAAAAGTTAGTAGACATACTATGAAACGGGCACCACGTTTTCGTGAATAAATATCAAAATCGAGAGTCAAACCGAAGAACGTTTCGAAACTCGAGAACGTTTCCATCATGTTTGAGACTCGAACGAATACATCAATTGCTTCACCTCTTCATTGCTTCGAAAATTCGACCAAGATACACTGAAAGTAAGTCCGTCTTACAGCATTGGCATTATAAAACCTATTTCAGGCTATAAGTATTACAGTACAGAGTAAAGGCGTTGTAGAATGTAACCTGCTGGTATAGCTTCATTTTTTAGTGAGAAACCACTCTTCAGAGAGCATTATATGCTGTAACGAGTGTCTTGTTTAATGATCATGGTAATAAATTAGGGTGCACTTTAGTAGCCGGACACCAAATTTTCATATATACATATCATAATTGGGAGTCAAACGCTTCGAGAATGTTACTACCATCCTTCAGAGCCGAGAAACTAAGTCAACAGCTTCACCTGTCCTGTGATTCCCAGAGTCAAACCAGGTATTTCGGGAATAAATACGCTGAACAGTATAGGCAATATATGCCTTCTTTCATGGTTTGAATACTAAAGCAGAGCGTTAAACCGTTTGTGAACGTTACAAATTGGTATAAAGCAATTCCTTTTACCGATTACCTTACCATCCGAGACCAAACCCGCTGTAGCGGGTGTCTTGCTTATTGTTCACGGAAACAAATCAGTAGACATATTCGCAGACGGACCACCAGATTTTTATGAATAAATATTGAAATGGAGAGACCGACCGATCGAGATCGTCACCGCCTTGTTTGAGCGTCGAACGGCTAAGTCAATAGCATCACCTATCCTGTGATACCGAGAGACAAAGCAGATAATCCGAGAATATATCCACGAAACAGTATATGCAACTGACACCTTAAATCACGGCACGAATTTGAAATTTGAGAGTTAAATCGTCGGAGGAAATTACGAATTCGTATAAAGTAATTCTATTTACCAAATACCTTACCTTCCTGCATCTTAGCCAGCTGTAACGAGAGTACAACTTCGATTTCAGGGAAGCAGATTAGTATCCATTTTTGAGAAATGCACCTAAATTTCATGTATGTGTTAGAAAAACGAGAGTCAGACCGATGGAGAACGTCACCATCTGCATTGTGTTTCGCACAACGAAGCCAATAGCGTCACTTATTCTGTGCTACCGCGAGTCAAACCATGTATTCCGGGAGTAAATACGCTAAAGAGTATTGGCACTAGACGCATTGATTGACGGTTTAAATATTAAAGTGTAGCGACAAGCCGTTAAAGAAGGTTTCCAGTTAGTATAAATTCAAACATTTTATTGACGACGTTAACCTCCGAATGCCAAGCGCGATGTATCTAGAGTATACAAGGTGTTCAGGGGNTTTGAGAGAATAACTCCGTTTTCAGAGAAAGACGGTAATATACATTTTAGTGACGGTCAGCTTAATTTCACCCATGAATTATAAGATCGAGTGTCAAACCGGTAGAGGTCGTTAACAACATCTAGGAGCATTGAACTGCTGTGTCAATAGCTTCGTCTACCATTGTGATTTCAAGAGTCGATTCTGGTATTCCAGTTAACTCCAGTATTGCAGATGAGGCAATAGCTTCCCAAATTCTGTGATTCCGAATGTCAAACCGGATATTCCGGGAGCAAATCCGCTGTACAGAATTGGTAAAAGACACCTGATTTCAAGATTTGATTATTAAAGTAGAGCGTCAAACGGTTTGAAATTGTTACCAATTGGCATAAAGTCATACGTTTTACCGAAGGCCATTCCTGCCGCGAACCACACTGGCTTCATCGAGAGTGTAACTTCGGGTAGGGAAAAATAAATTAGTCGTCATTTCAGTGACGGGCACCTTAGCTACATGTATGAGTCAGAAGGTCACGGGTCAAACCGCTCTAAAACGTTACCACCATCCGTGAGAGACGATCGCTTAAGCCAATAGCATCACCAATCCGGTGATTCCGCGTGTCAAACCAGTTATTAAGGGAGTAAATCCGCTGAATTATGTGGGCAATTAACATCATAATTGACGGTATGAACATTAAAGTAGAGAGTCCAACTGTTGGAGATCATTATCAATTGGTATAGAGTCATTCTTTTCAGAGAAGGCCATACCTTCCAAGAACATAACTCGCTGTATCGAGATAATAATTTCGTGCACAGGGAAACAAATTAGTATACATTTTTGTGATGTACACCTTAATTTCAAGCACGGATTAGAAGAGAGAGGGTCAACCAGGTCTAAAACGTTACCACCATCTGTGTGAGACGGTCGCCTAAGCCCATTGCTCCACCTAACCTGTGATCCCGAAAGTCAAACCAGTTGTTGCGGGAGCAAATGCGCATTACAGTATAGGCAATAAACATCTTCATTTACGGTTTGAGTTTTAATGCAGACCGTGAAGCCCGTTGACGAACATTTGCTATTCGTGTAGGATCAAACATCTTGCACAGTGCCTTACCTTCCGAAAAACTGACCAGCTGTATCGAAACTATGAAACCGTGTTAAGAGACACGATCTAGTATAAATTTCAGTGACCGGCATCATAATTTCATGTATGGATTACAAGATCTAGGGTCAAGCCGTTCCAAAACGTTACCACTTTCTTTGAGGATCGAACATCTAAGTCAATCGCTACGCGTATCCTATGTTTCCGAGGGCCATGCCAGGTATTCCGGATTAAAACGCTATAAAGATCATTGGCAAAGGACGCCTCAATTCACGGTATAAATACGAGAGTAGAGAGTCAAACGGCTGAAGATCAATAAAAAATCATGTAAAGCCATTCTTTTTACCGAATGCCTTACCTTCCGAAAACCTAACCCGCTGTAGCGTGCGACTTGCTTAATGTTCACAGAAACAAACTAGGAGGCCTGTTAGCAGACGGCCACGACATTTTCGTGTATAAATATCAAATTGTGGGTCAAACCGTTAGAGAAGGCACCACCTTCTTTGGGAGTCAAAACGCTAAGAGAACAGCTTCGCCTAACCTGTGATTCCGAGATTCAAACCAGGTAATCCAGGAGTTTATCCGCTGAACAGCATTGGCAACTGACAACTTTATTCTCGGTTTGAATATTAAAGGGAAGTGTGAAATCGCTGTTGAACGTTACTTATTCGTATAGAGTTAGATTTTTCACCGAAGATCATACCATCCGAGAAGCCTAACCAGCTGTAGGGCGTGATTTGCCCAGTGGTCACAGAACTTAATTAGTAGACATTTTACCTGGCCGACACCACGTTTTCATGTATGAATAGCAAAACTGAGAGTATATCCGTTCGAGAACGGTACCACCATCTTTGCCAGTCATACTGCTACATCAATGACATAACCTATCCTGTGATTCCGAAATTCAAACTAGGTACGCCGGATGTAAATGCGTTGAACAGTAATGGCGAAAAACACCTTAATTCACGATTCGAATATTAATGCCGACAATCAACCAGTTGTTGAACTTTACCCACTGGTATAGAAACAAACCTTTTACCGAAAGCCTTACCTTACGAGAATCTAACCCGCTGAATCGAGAGTATATCTTCGTGTCAAGGGAAGGAAATTAGTCCACATTTTAGCGACGGGAACCTTAATTTCATGTACCAATTAGGACGATCGATGGTCAAATGGATCGAAAACGTTAACACCCTCTCGAGAGTCGCACAGCTAAGTGAATAGCTTCACCTATTCTGCGATTCCGTGAGTCACCCAGGTATTCCTGGAGGAAATTCGGAGAACAGTGTAGGCAATGGACACCATTGTACACGGTTTCAATATTAAAGTAGAGCAACAACGCGTTTGGGATCTTTACGAATTGATATAATGACAAACTTTTTTCCGGGCAGTTTACCCTACGAGGACCTATCTCTATGTAGCAAGTGCCTTGCTTAGTGTTCATGGAAACAAATTAGTAGATATTTTAGCAGACGGACACCTTAATTTGATGTTTCCATTTGAAGTTCGAAGGTCAAACCGTTCGAAGACGTTACCACCTTCTCCGAGACACAAACGGCTGTGTGCAGTAGCTTCAGCTGTCCTGTGTTATTCAGAGACAAACCAGGTATTCATGAGTAAATCCGCTGAACAATATTGGCAGTAGAAACCTTAATTCTGGGTTTGAACTTTAAAGCAGACCATCATACCGTTATAGAACGTTACGGATTGGTATAGAGTCGATCAATCTATCGTAGGCCTTACCTTCCAAGTACCTAACCCGCAGTATCGAGAGTATAATTTCGTGTTCTCAGATTCATAAGTTAATACATATTTTAGTGACGGGTATCTTAGTTTCATGCATCAATTAGAAGATCGAGTGTCGAGCAGTCCGAGAAGTTACCACCTTCTGTGAGAGACAAACGGCGACGTCAATAGCCTCATATATCCTGTGATTCCAGAAGGTAAACCAGGTTTGGTTCTCAGAAGGTAAGGCCTTCAGTAACGCGTCTGACTTTATAACAATTGATAACACTCTAAAACGATTTGATACTCTTCTTTAATACCCAAGCAGTGTATTAAGGTGACCACTGCCAATACTGTAGTGCGCACTCGCGGGATATCTGGTTCGATTCTCGGAATCACAGGATGAGTGACGCAATAGACTCAGCCGTCCGAATCTGAAAGTGGGTTGTAACGTTCTCCAACGGTTTGACACTCGACCCTCTAATTCATACATGAAGTTACGGTGATGTCACTATATGTGTAATCATTTTTTCCGAGGAACGAAGTGATACTCTCGATACAGCGGATTAGGATCTCGGAAGGTGAGAACGTCGGTAAAAAGTATGACTATGTACCAAGAGGTAACTTTCTACAACGATTTGACTCCATCCATAAATATTTATGCTGTGAATTAAGGTGAATGTTATCAATATTATACAGATAATTTACTACAGGAATACCTGGTTAGAATCTCCTAATCACAGGACAGGTGAAGCTATTGATTTGACAGTTCGAGTCGCAGTCAAGGTAGTAACGATCTCGAACGGTGTGACACGCTATATTCTAATTCATATTCAAGATTAAGGTGTGCTTTTGATGTAAATGTCTACCGATTTGTTTCCGTGAGGACTAAGCAGGACACCCGCTGCAGCGGGTTAGGACTTAGGATGGTTATGTATTCGGTAAACAGAATGACTTTACCAATAGGTAATATTCCCCGACGAATTGACCTTCTTCTATAATATTCATAACATCAGTTTGTCTATTGCCAATACCATTGAGCGCATTTACTGCAGGGATACCTTGTTTTAATTTCGGAATCACAGTTTAGGTTATGATACTGCCTGAGACTTTCGTCCATAATACTGGGTGGAAACGTTCTCGAACAATTCGATCCTTTATCATCTGATTCATACATGAAGCTACGGTGCCCATCACTAGAATTTATAATAATGTGTTTCTCTGAATACGAAGTTATAGTCTCGGTACTGGGGGATCGGTAATCAGAAGGTCAGGCCTTCTGTGAAAAGTTTGACCCTATCTCAATAAGAAACGTCCTAGTAGGGTCTGGATCGGTGCCATAATATTTATGCTGTGAAATAGGGTGCCTAATGCCCATATCGTACTGCAGATTTACTAGCGGAATACTTGACTTGGCAAGAGAATCGTAGGATGGGTGCAGCTATTAGCATAGCCGTTCGAATCTCATAGATGGTGGCAACGGTCTCGAACGGTCTGAACCGCGAGCTTCTAATTCAGACATGAAATTTCGGCGCAGTGCACCAAATTACATACCAATTTGCGCCTCTGAACACGAAGTATTACTCTGGATACAGCGGGTTAGATTCGCGAAAAGTAAGGTCCTCTGTGTAGAGTTTGACTCTCTACCAATAGGAATCCTTTTACAATGTTATGACTCTGTACATTACCCATAACACTGTCAATAATGATGAGACGATTTACTCCAGGGAAAGCCAGGTTTCAATCTCGGGATCACAGGATGGGTGAATTTATTGGCATAGCCGTTTGATTCTCAATGCGGGTGTTAACGTTCTCTAACGCTTTGACCCTCGGAGTTTTAATTCATAAATGAATTTAAGGTGACGTCACAAAATTCTATACTAATGTGATTCCGTAATTGCGAAGTTATACTCTCGATTCAGATGCTCATTTTTTCGGCGGGTATGGACGTTTGTAAGGCGTTTGACTTTATAGAAATTGGTAACGTTCTCAATCGGTTCGACCATCTATATTAATATTCACTCCGCGAATTAAAGTAAATATTGACAATAGCGTGTAGCGGATTTACTCCCGGAATACCAGGATCGACTCTCGGAATCGCAAGGATAGGTGAACCTATTGACGTAGCAGTTCGACACTCACAGAAGGTGGCAACGCGCTCGAGCGGTTTGACACACAATCTTCTAAGTCATACATGAAGTTAAGATGCCCTTCACTGAAATGAATACTAATTTCTTTCTCGGAAGACGAAGATATACTCTGGCTGATGCCAGTGATGTTCGCGGAAGGTAAGACCTTATTTAAAACGTTTGACTTTATACCAATTGGTAAAGCTCTCAGACTGACTGACGTTCTATACTTATTATTCATACCATGGATTCAGGAGTCTATTGCCAAAACTCTACAGCGTACTTCCACCTAGAATACCTGGCTTTACTCTCCGAACTACAGGATAGACGCAGCTAATAACTTAGCCGTTCGACTGTCAAAGAAGGCGGTAACGTTCTCGGACGGTTTGACACTCGACCTAGGAATTCGTAGATGAAATTAAGGTGGCTGTCACTGTAATGTATGCTAATGTGTTCCCTGGACTCGAAGCTGTACTCTCGATGTAGCGGTTGCGGTTCGCCGAAGTTAACATCTTCTGTGAAACCTTTGGCTTTATACGAATTGGTAACGCTTTCAAACGATTTGACGCTCGACGTTAATTTTCAAACTGTGAATTAAGGTGATTATTACCAATACTTTTCAGCGGATTTACTCCCGGAATACTTGGTTTACCTCTCGGAATCATAGCGTATATGCAGCTATTAACTAAGGCGTTCAATTCTCATCGAAGGTGGTAACGTTCTCGAACGGTTTGGCCCTTCGTGATCTACTTCATACATGAAATTATAGTGACTGTCGATAAAATGCATACTCATTTGTTTTTCAAGTAATGAAATTATACACTAGGCACAGCGGGTTAAGCTCTCGAAAGGTATTGCCTTCGGCAAGAAATTTGGTTTTATAGAAGTAGGTAACGTTCTAAAACGGTTTGACGCTGCACCATAATATTCAGACCTGGAATTAAGGTGTACAATGCCAATGCTGTTCCGGGCGTTTACACCCGGATAACCTGGCTCGGCCCTCGGAATCACAGGTTAGGTGAAGTTATTGACTTAGTCGTTCGCCCCACAGAGATGGTGGCAACGTTCTCTAACGGATCGATTCCAGATCTTCCATTCAACCCATGAAATAAAGGTGCTTGTAAACGAATTGTATAATAATTCGTTTCTGTGTACACAAAGTTATACTCTCGATACAGCGGGGTAGGTTCTTCGAAGGTAAGGCCTTCGGTAAAATGTTTCACTCTATGCCAATTAGTAAAGTACTACAACGGTTACATACTATACTTTAATATTCAAATCGTTAATTAGGGTGTCTATTGTAAATATAATTCAGAAGATTTACACTTGGAATCCCTGGTTTGACTCTCGGAATCACAGGATAAGTGAAGTTTTGAATTTAGCAGGTCGATTCTCAAACAAGGTCGTAACGTCCTCGAACGGTTTGACCCTCGATCTTCTGATTCGTACATGAAGTCAAGGTGCCCGTCACTGAAATGAAGACAGTCGAAGGACCTGGTAACGATCTGGAACGGTCTGACTCTCCATTTTGCCATTCCTATGTGAAAATAAGGTGTGCGTCTACTAAAGTGTCCACAAATTTGTTTGCGAGTACACTAAGCAAGACACTTGCGACAGCGGGATAGGTTTTTGGAAGGTAAGGACTTCGATTAAAAGTTTGACTTTATACCCATAGGTAACGCCTTGCAACGGATTGACTCAGTACTTTGTTATTTGAACCGTGAGTTATGGTGACTATTGCCAATGCTCTTCAGCGGACTTACTCTCGGATTACCTGCTTTGACTCTCATAATCACAGGATAGCTGGAGCTATTGACGTCTCCGTTCAACTCTCAAGGAGGTTGGCAACATTCTCCAGCGGTTCGGCTCTCAATCTTTTAAATCATATATGATGTAAAGGTCACTGACGTGAATACTAATTTCTTTCTCTGAACACGAAGTTATACTCTCGATACAGCGGGATAGTCCTTCGGTGGGTAAGAACCTCAGAAAACGTTTGACTTCATAACGACATGTAACGTCCTACATCGGTTTGACGCTCTACATTAATATTAAAATCGTGAAGTAATGTGTCCATTGCCAATACTGTTTAGCCGATTCACTCCCAGGGTACCTGATTTGCCTCTTGAAATCACAGGTTAGATGCAGCTATTGACTTTATATGTGCGACGTTCAAAGAAGGTGATAACGTTCTCGTACGGTTTGACACTAGATCTTCCAATTCATGCATGTAATAAAGGGATCCGTCACTAGATTTAAAACTGATTTGTATCTGTGAACATGAAGTTATACTATCGACACAGTGGGATATCTTCTCGGAAAGTAAAGTAACCTGTAATGCGTATGACGTTGTAGCAATTAGAAACGTTCTCTATCGGTTTTAGGCTCTACATTAATATTTTAACTGCGTATTAAGGCGTCCATTGCGAACAGAGTACAGCGGATTGACTTTCAGAATACCTGGTTTGTCCATAGGAATAGAAGGATACGTGATGCTATTTACTTGACCGCTCGATTCCCAAAGAAGGTGGGATCGTCCTCAAACTGTCTGACGCACGACCTGCTAATTCATTCATGAATATAAGGTGCCCCTCACTAAAATGTATACTCACTTGGTTCTTTGAGCAGGATATTATACCCACGATACTGCGCCTTTTGTTACCGGAAGGTAAGTTATGCGAAGAACAGTATGACGTTGTTCCAATTGGTAACGTTCTCAAAAAGTTTGACTCTCCACTATGATATCCATGCAGTGAATTAAGGTGTCTTATGCCAATACTGTACAGCAGATTTACTCCCGGAATACCTGGTCTGTCCCTCGGAAATGCAGGATACGTGAAACCATTGATATAGCCGTTCGTCTCTCACAGAAGGTGGTAACTTTCGCGAACGGTTTGACCATCGATCTTTTATTTCATACAGGAAATTATGGTGCCAGTCAATAAGATGTATACTATTTTGCTTCTCCGACCAGGAAGATATACCCTCGATACAACCGGTCATCTGCTTGGAATGTACGGCCATCGGTGAGATGTTGGACTCAATACCGATAGGTAACGTTGCACAACTGTATGACCCTGTACTTTAATATTTACACCGGGAAGTAGGGTTCTTAATGCCGAATATGTACAGCGGATTTACACCCGGAATACCTGGATTAACACTCGGATTCACAGGATAGGTGAAGCCATTGACGTAGTCATTCGACTCAAATGAGGTGGTAAACTATCATGAACGGTATGACACTCGATCTTCTAATTCATATTCGAAAATAAGGTCTGCTTCTGCTATAATGTCTACTCAATGGCATCCTTATGCACTAACCATGACACTCGCTACAGCGTGTTATGTTCTCTGAAGGTAAGGTATTCGGTACGAGTTGTGACTTAATACGAATTGGTAATATTCGCCGACGGTATGACTTTATACTTTAATATTTATACAGTGAACTAAGGTGTCTATTGCCAATATTGTTCAATGCATTTAATCCCGGAATACTTGTTCTGACACTCGCTATCACAGGATAGGTGAAGCTACTGACTTACTTGTGAGTCTCTCAAGAAAGGTGGTTACGATCTCCATCGGTTTTGCTCTCGACCTTCTTATTCATACATGAAATTTAGGTGCCCGCCACTAAAGTTTATACTAATATTTTCTACTGCACACGATGCTATACTCTCGATCCGGCGGTTTAGAGTCACCGCAGGTAAGGTTTTCGGTAAAATGTTTGACTCGATACAAATTGATAACGTTCACAAATGGTTTCGCGCTCTACTTCAGTATTCAAGCCGTGAAATGGTGGGTCTAGTGCCGATGTCACTCAGAGGATTTATTACCGGAATACCTAGTTTGACTTTCGGATTCACAGAATAGGTGAAGTATTTGACTTATCCGTTCGACTCTCAAAGAAGGTGATAACGTAATCGAACGGCTTGACCCTCGATCTTCTAATTCATACATGAATTTAAGGTGACGACACTAACTTGTATACTAATGTGTTTCCCTAATCACGCAGCTATACTCTCCATACGGCGGGTTAGCTTCTCGGACGGTAAGGCATGCGGTTGAACGTTTGACTTTACAGGAATTTGTAATGTACTCACACTGTGTGACGCTCTATTTTAATATTCGATCCGCGAATTAAGGTATCTATTGCCAATAGTGAACAGGACATTTACTCCCGGAATAGCTGGATTGACTCTCGGAATCACAGGATTGGTGAAGCTACTGACTTAGCTGTTCGACTCCCCATAAAGGTATAAACGTTTTTGGATCGTTTGACCCTCGACAATCCTAATGTTACATGAAATTAAAGTGTCCGTCTTCTAAAATGTCTACCAATTTGTTTCCGTGACCATTAAGCAGGAGACTCGCTACAGCGGGAAGGGTCCTCGGATAGTAAGGCATTGGGTAATAAATGTTACGCTATAACAATATGTAAGGATCCTCAGCGGATTGACTCTGTACTATGTCATATACACCGTGAATTAATATCTCCACTGCCAATACTTTGTAATGAATATGCGCGCGGAAGACCTGCTTTGAGATTGGGAATCACAGGGTAGGAAAAGACATTGACATAGCCGTTCGTGTCTCACAGATGGTGGCAACGTTATCGAGTGGTTTGTCCCTCAATCTTCTAATTCATACATGAAATTATGATACTCGTCTCTAAAATGTAAATTAATTTCCTTCTCTGAAGACGATGTTATACTCTCGATATAGCGGGATATCTTCTCGGAATGTAAGGCTTTCTGTAAGATGTTTGAACGTATAGCAATAGGTAACCTTCTACATCGGTTTGGCTCTGCCCTTTAATATTCATACAGTGAATTACGGTGTCTGGTGTCAATAATGTCAGGACGTTTACACCCAGAGTAACTGGTTTGACTCTGGGAATCACAGGATAGGTGTAGCAATTGACATAGCCGTTAGACCATCAAGGAAGGTGCTATGGCTCTCTAACGGTTTGACTATCCATTTTGCATCTCATACATGAAAATAACGTGCCTGTCTACTAAAATTTCTACTAATTAGTATCTGTGAACATTAAGCACGACACACGATAGAGCGGGTTAGGTTCTCATAAGGTTAGGTTTTCGGTAAAAAGAATGACATTTCAGGAACTGTTAAAGTTCTACGTGGGTTTCACTCTCTACATTAATATTCATCCCGTGAATTAAGGTGTCAGTTGCCAACAAGCTTCAGCTGACTCAGTCGCTGGATTACCTTATTTAGCTCTCGGAATCCCAGAATTGTTGAAGGAATAGACTTAGCCGTCCGACTCTCGAAGTGGGAGGTAACGTTCTCGAAATGTTCTACCCTCGATGTTCCTCTTCATAATGAAATTAAGGTCCCCGTCTCTAAAATGTTTACTAATATGATTCTCTGAACACCAAGTTACATTCTCGATGAAGCGTGTAAGGTTCACGGATGATACGACCAATGGTAGAACGTTTGACTTTATAACAATTGGTAACGTTCACATATTGTTTGACACATAATTTTAATATTCAATCCGTGAATG
>NIJG01001186.1:15723-42862 GCA_002201625.1 Euglossa dilemma | reverse complement strand
TCCCTGTACTTTAACATTTATACCATGAAATAGGCTGTCCACAGCTAATACTGTACAGCTGATTTACTCCTGGAATACATCGTTTGGGTCTCGGTATCACAGGGTATGTGACGTCATTGAGATAGCCGTTCGGCTGTCAAGGATTGTGGTGACATTCTCGAACTGTTTGACACTCGTTCTTCTAATTCAAACATGAAATTAGGGTAGCCGTCACTGAAATGAATACTAATTTACTTCTCTGATCACGAGTTTATACTGTCGAGACAGCGGATTAGGTTCATGGAGGGTAAGGTCATCGGTAAAACGTTTGTCTTCATACCATTTGGTAACGGCCTCAAACGGTTTCACGCTCAACTTTAATATTAAAACTGCGAATTAAGGCGTCCATTGCCAATAGTATACTGCGGACTGACTTTCGGATCACCCGGTTTGACCATTGGAATAGAAGGATAGGTGAAGCTATTGACTTATACGTTCGACTCTCAAAGATGGTGGTAAATTTATCGCACAGTTTGACCCTTGATCTTCATATTCATAACGAAATTAAGGTTCCCGTCATGAGAATGTTTACTAATTTGATTCTCTGTGTACGAAGTTATACTCTCGCCGACGCGGGTGAGTTTCGGGGAAGGTATAGCCTTCGGTAAATTGTTTGACTCTATAGCAATTGGTAACGTTCTCAGACGGTTTAATTCTCTAATTTAATGATGAAACAGTGAATAGAGGAGTCTGTTTTCTGTACATTTCAAAGGATTTACTCCAGCAATTCCTGGATTCGCTTTCCGAATCACTGGATAGGTGAAGCTATTGACGTAGCCTTTCGACTCTCGGTGAAGGTGGTAACGATCTCGGACAGTTTGACCCTCGATCTTCATATCCGTACATGAAATTAAGTTGCCCGTCCCTAGTATGTAACATAATTTGTGCCTCTGAACACGATGTTATACTCTCGATGCAGCTGGTCAAGTTCTCGGAAGGTCAGGCCTTGGGTACAAAGCTTGACACTATAGTAATGGGTAACGTACTACAATGGATTGATGACATTGTACTCTAACATTTATACCGTAAAATGCCGTATCTAATGCCCATGCTTATCAGCAGATTTCTCCGGAAGTACCTGCTTTTGGCTCCCGGTATCACAGGATGGGTGAAGATAGACTCAACCGTCCAATATTCAAGAAAGGTGGTAATGTTGTCGAACGGTCTGACCCTCGATATTCTTGCTCATACATGACATTAATATGCCAGTCCCTAAAATGTGTACCAATTTGCATCCGTGAACACGAATTAATACTCCAGACACAGCAGGTTAGCTTCTCGGAAGGTAACGCCTTCGGTAAATTTTTGATTATATATCAATACATAACGTTCTCAAATGGATTGACGTCCTACTTTAATATTAAATCCGTGAATTAAGGTGTCTAATGCCATTACAGTTCATCGGATTAACGCTCAGAATACCTGGTTCGACTCTAGGAATCATAGTATATGTAAAGCTATTTGCAAAGCGGTTCGATTTTCAACTAAGGTGGTAGATTTCTCAAACGGCTTGACCCTCGATCTTCAATGTTATACATGAAACTAAAGTGCGCGCCGCTAAAATGTCAACTTATATGTTTACATGAACACTAAGAAAGGCACTCCCTACATCGGGTTGGACTGCTCGGTAGGTAAAGCCTTCGGTATAGAGTTTGATTCCATACGAGTAGGTAAAGTTCACAACGGATTTACGCTCTACTTTAATAATCGAATCTCGAAGTAAGGTGTCAATTCTGCAGCCGATAGACTCCCGAAGTAGTTGATTTGACTCTCAGAATTACAGGATAGGTGACGCTAGTCACATAGACGTTCGACTCTCAAAGACGGTGGTGACGTTATCGAACGGACTGAATCTCGATATTGCTACACATACAAGAAAATATATTGTCCACCTGCTAAAGCGTCTAATAATTTGTTTCCGTGAACAATAAGCAAGACACTACCTACGTCGGGTTAGGTTCTCGAAGGGTTAGGTATCCGGTAAAACGTTTAACTCCATACTAATAGGTAACGTTGTACATCGGTTGGATTCCGTACTTTAATATTTAATCCGGTAATTAGGGTATCTAATGTCTATGCTGGACAGGGGATTTATTCCATGAATACCTGGTTTGTCTCTCGGAATCATAGGACACGTGAAGTTATTGAATTAGCCGTACGAATCTCGGAGAAGGGGGTAACGTTCTCGAACGGTTTGACACTCGGTCATTTTTTCATACATGATATTAAGTTGCGCGAAACTAAAATGTATACTAACCTGCATCTCTGAACACGGAGTTATACCGTGACTCAGAGGGATATGTTCTCGGAAGGTATGGTATCCCGTAAGTAGTTTGACGTTATACCAATTTGTAACGGTCTCGAGCCGATTGACTCCGTACTTTATTTATTCATACCTGGAGTTAAGGGGTCTATTGCCGGTACTGTTCAGCGCATTTACTCTCGCAATTCCTGGTTTGACACTCGGAATCACAGGATAGGTGAAGCTATTGACCTAGCCGTTCGTCCTTCAAGGAAGGTGGCAACGTTCTCAAACGGATTGACATTCGATCTTCTGCATTATACATGAAATTTAGGTGACCGTCACGAAAATGATTGTTAATTCGTTCCTCTGGACACGCTGCTGCGATCTCGATATAGCGGGCTTGGTTTTCGGAGTGTAATTTCTTCGGTGATGCGTTTGACACCATGTCAAATGGTAACGTTCTCCATCGGTTTCATGCTCGACCTTCTTATTCATACATGAAACTAAGGGGCCACACACTAAAATGTATTGTTATTTGTATCTCTTAAGACGAAGTTATACTCACGATACGACGTGTTGTGTTCCCAGAGGGTAAGGTGTCCGGTGAAAGGTTTGATCCCATACCTGTAGGATGCTCTATACAATGGTTCGCCTCATTACTTTTTATACTGGTACGGTGAATTAAGGTGTCTATTGCCAATACAATACTGGTGATTTACGTCCGGTATACTTTGTTTGACTCTTAGCATGACAGGATGGGTGAAGCTTTTGACTTTGCCGCTCGGCTCCCAACGATGATGGGAACAATCACGAACGGTTAATCCTTGACTATTTTATTCCTACATGAAAATATGGCGTCCGTCTGCTACAGTGCCCACTAATCTGTTTCCGTGAGCACTAAGAATGACACTCGCTACAGCGCGATTGACTCTTGGAAGTCAAGGAAGCGAGTAAAAAGTTTGACTTTATACCATTTGGCAATGATGTCCATCGGTTTGGCGCTCTACTTTAATACCCATACCGTGAATTAATGCGTCCGTTGCCAATAGTGTACAGCGGATTGACTCCTGACATACCTAGTGTGACTCTCGGAACCAGATGATAAATGAAGCTACTGACATAGCCGTTCGTCTCTAAAAGGTGGTAACGTTCTCGACCGGTTTGACACTTGATTTTCTAATGCAGACATGAAATTAAGGTGCCCGCCACAAGAAAGCATACCAATTTGTTACTACAAACACCATGTAATACTGTAGGTACAGTGCGTTAGGCTTTCGGAGGGTATGGTCTTCAGAAATCGTTTGACTTTATAACAATTTGTAGCGTTCTAATACGGAAGGACGATCTTCTTTTATATTCAAACCCTGACTTAAGGTTTCTATTGCCAACACTGCTCGAGGCATTTACTTGTGGAATAACTGGCTTGCCTCTCGGTATCGTAGGATATTTGAAGCCACTGACATAGCTGTACAATTCACGAGGGAGAAGGTAACGTTCTCGAACGGTCTGACGCTCGACCTTCAAATCCGTACATGAAATTAAGGAACCAGACCAAAATGTATATTAATTTGCATCTCTGAACAAGAAGTATTACTCTGAATACAGCGATATAGCTTGTTGGATGGCAAGGTTTTCGGGAAAAAGTATCACTCTATTCCAATACGAGTCGTTCTACAACGGTTTGACGTTCTGCTTTACTATTGAAACCCTTGATTCTGGTATATATTGCCAATACTGTTCAGCGGACTTACTCCCGGAATACCTGGCATGACTCTCGGTAACACTGGATTTGTGAAGCTATTCATTTAGCTGTTGGAATAACATATAAGGAGGTAACGGCCTCGAACGGCTTGACACTCGATCTTCTTATTCATATTGAAATTAACGTCCCCTCCACTAAAATTTATACCAATCTCATCCTCGTAACACGAAGTTATACTCTCGACACGTCGGGTTGTCTTGTCGGAAGGTAAGGCATTCGGTAAAAGGAATAGCTTTATAAGAGTGGGTAATGTTCTCCATCAGATTGACTCACTGCATTAATATTCATGCTGTGAATTCATGTGTCAATTGTCAGTACACTTTAGCGGATATCCCGGAGTACCTGTTTTGACTCTCAGAACCAAAGTATGCCCGAAGATATTGACCTAGCTGTTCGACTCTCAAAGATGGCGGTTTGACCCTCGATGTTTATAGTTCGTTCCTGAAATTATGGTGCCCGTGGCTAAAATGCATACCAGCTTGCTTCCCTGAATACCAAGTTATACTCTCTATACAGCGTGTTGGCATTTTAGAAGTTAAGGCCTTCGGTCAAACGTTTGACTGTATAAGAGTTGGTAATGTTCTCCGACGTCTTAACTCTCTTCATTAATGACCAAACCGAGAATTTAGGTGTCTATTGTCGCTATATTTCAGAGGATTTACTTTCGGAATGCATGGATGCACTTTTGGAATCACAGTATAGGTGAGGTTACTGACGTAGCCGTTCGACTCAGGAGAAGGTGGTAACGTTCTCGGACGGTTAGACTCACGATCTTCTAATTCGTACGTGGACTAAAGGTGCCCGTCACTAACGTGCATACCAATGTTTTTCTGCGAATACGAATGTAGGCTCCCGATGCAGTGGGATGGCCCCACGGAAGTCAAGGGCTTCAGTAATATGTTAAACTGTATACTAATAGGATAGGTTCAACAACGGATTGACCCTGTACTTTATTATCCATAACGTGCGTTAAGAATTCTGTTGCTAGTAATGTATAATTGATTTACTCACGGATTAAATGGTTTCACTCTCGGAATCACAAAATCTGTGAAGCCATTGATTTAGCCGTTAGTCTTTCAAAGTAGGTGGTTGCGTTTGCGAGCGGCTTGTCCCCCAATCATCTAAATTCATGCATGAAGTTAAGGTGCTCGGCAGTGAAATGAGTTCTAGTTTCTTTCTCTGGACACGAAGTCATACCCCCGTTACTGCGGGTTTGTTTTTCGAAGGGTAAGGCTTTCGGTAAAACGCTTGACTTTATAGCAATTGGTAACGTTCTCAATTTGCTTGACGCCATATTATAATATTCAAATCGTGAATTAAGGAGTCTATTACCAACAATGAACAGAGGATGTACTCCAGGAGTACACGCTATGATACTCGGAAGCACAGGATATGTAAAGCTATTGACGTAGCTGTTCGAATAGGATAGAAGTTAGTAACGGTCCAGGAAGGTTTGACCGTTGGTCTTCGAATTCATGCATGAATGTAAAGTGCCAGTCACTGAAATAAATACTAATTTCTTTCTCTGAACACGAAGTTATACACTCGATGAAGCGGGTGAGGACGGCAGAAGGTAAGGTCTTCGTTAAATCGTTTGACGTTATGCCAATTGGTAACGCTATCAAAAAGTTTGACACTATACTTTCCTATTCATACCGAGAACTAAGCACTTACTATTCACGTGCAGTGTCAAACCGTTGTAGATCTTTATCAATATGTATACAGTCATTCTTCTTCCCGAAGGCCTTGTCCTCCGAGAGTCAAATCGGCCGTATTGAAAGTATAACTTCGTGTTCAGAGAAGCAAATTAGTATACATTTCATTGACGATACATTAAATTCAATTATGAATTGGAATATCGATGGTCAAACCCATCCAGGACATTACCACCCTCCTTGAGTGTCGAACGGCTAGATCAATAGCTTCACATATCCTTTGATTCCGATAGCCAAACCAGGAATTCAGGGAGTTAACCAGCTGAAGGGTATTGGCATTCGACACCATAATCCACGGTTCGAATGTTAAAGTAGAGTGTCAAGTCGTTTTGAGCGTTACCAGCTTTGTATGAAGTCAAACGATTTACTGAAGGCCTTACACTCCGAAAGCCTAACGCGCTGTGCGGACAGTGCAACATGGTGTTCACAGTAACAAATTAGTATACATTTTAGTAACGGGCACCTTAGATTCATGTACGCATTAGAAGATTGGGAATCAAACCGTTCGATATCGTTATCACCATCTGCGAGTAGCGATTGGATAAGTTAATGGCTTCTCCTATTCCAAGATTCCAAGAGTCATACGAGGTATTCGGAAGTAAATCCGATGACCCGCTTTGCAAATAGACATCTTANCTTGACGCCATATTATAATATTCAAATCGTGAATTAAGGAGTCTATTACCAACAATGAACAGAGGATGTACTCCAGGAGTACACGCTATGATACTCGGAAGCACAGGATATGTAAAGCTATTGACGTAGCTGTTCGAATAGGATAGAAGTTAGTAACGGTCCAGGAAGGTTTGACCGTTGGTCTTCGAATTCATGCATGAATGTAAAGTGCCAGTCACTGAAATAAATACTAATTTCTTTCTCTGAACACGAAGTTATACACTCGATGAAGCGGGTGAGGATGGCAGAAGGTAAGGTCTTCGTTAAATCGTTTGACGTTATGCCAATTGGTAACGCTATCAAAAAGTTTGACACTATACTTTCCTATTCATACCGAGAACTAAGCACTTACTATTCACGTGCAGTGTCAAACCGTTGTAGATCTTTATCAATATGTATACAGTCATTCTTCTTCCCGAAGGCCTTGTCCTCCGAGAGTCAAATCGGCCGTATTGAAAGTATAACTTCGTGTTCAGAGAAGCAAATTAGTATACATTTCATTGACGATACATTAAATTCAATTATGAATTGGAATATCGATGGTCAAACCCATCCAGGACATTACCACCCTCCTTGAGTGTCGAACGGCTAGATCAATAGCTTCACATATCCTTTGATTCCGATAGCCAAACCAGGAATTCAGGGAGTTAACCAGCTGAAGGGTATTGGCATTCGACACCATAATCCACGGTTCGAATGTTAAAGTAGAGTGTCAAGTCGTTTTGAGCGTTACCAGCTTTGTATGAAGTCAAACGATTTACTGAAGGCCTTACACTCCGAAAGCCTAACGCGCTGTGCGGACAGTGCAACATGGTGTTCACAGTAACAAATTAGTATACATTTTAGTAACGGGCACCTTAGATTCATGTACGCATTAGAAGATTGGGAATCAAACCGTTCGATATCGTTATCACCATCTGCGAGTAGCGATTGGATAAGTTAATGGCTTCTCCTATTCCAAGATTCCAAGAGTCATACGAGGTATTCGGAAGTAAATCCGATGACCCGCTTTGCAAATAGACATCTTATTTCACGGTATGAATATTAAAGTAGAGAGTCAAACCTTCAGGGAACATTATCTGTACGTATAATGTTATTCCTTTTGCAGAATACCTAACCATAGCAGAACCAAACCCGCTGTAACCAGTGCGCTGCTCATTGTTCACGGAATGGGATTACTAGAAATTTTAGCAGACTGGCACATTATTTTCATGTATGAGTAGCAAAATGGAAAGTCAAACAGTTCGAGAACCGTAACTCCTTCTTGGAAAATCGAACCTTTATGTCAATAACTGCAGATATCTTGTGATTCGCAAAGGCAAAACAGGTATTCTAGGAGTAAATGCGCTTAACAGTACTGGCAATAAGCACCTCAACTCCCTGTATGAATATTAAAGTACAGAGTCTAACCGCTGGAGAACGTTACCAATTCGTATTTCGTCATACTCCTTACTGGGTACCTTACCTTCCGAGAACATAACCCGCTGTATCGCGGGAATAATTACGGATTCAGGGAAAGAAATTAGTAGACATTTCAGTGACAGCACCTTAATTTCATGTATGAATTAGAAGTTCGAGTGTCAAACTCTTCGAGATCTTTAGCACCATCTTTGAGAGTCGAACGGCTGGGTCAATATCTTTACCAAAGTTGTGATTCCGAGAGTTAAGCCTGGATTTCAAGGAGCAAATCCGCTCAATAGTATAGCCAATAGTAACATTAATTCACTGTATGAATATTGACTGTATAGAGTCATACCGTTTGAGAACGTTACCAATTTGTACAAAGTCAAACGTTTTACGCAAGACCTTATCCTCCGGAAGCCTAGCGCGCGGTATTGAGATCATGATATGTAGTTCAATGGTAGAAATTACTGTACATTATAGCAGGCAGATAAGTTGTTTTTATCTGGGAAGTACAAAATCAGGGGCCAAACCATCGAGAAAGTTACCACCGTCTTCGAGAGTCGCACGGCTATGCCAATAGCATCAGCTATCCTGTGATTTCGAGAGTCACACCAGTTATTTCAGTACTAAATTAGCTGCACAGTATTGGGAAGAAACAACATAATTCACCTTATGAATAATAAGGTAGAGAGTCTCAGCCCTGTATAATGTTACTTATTGGTATAGTGTCAAAGATTTCACCGAGGGCCGTACCTTCCGAATAACTAACCAGCTGTATCGAGAGTATTACATCGTGTTCAGAGGAACAAATTAATATATATTTTAGCGACGGACATCATATTTTTATGCATGCATCGAGAATTCGAAAGTCAAACCGTTCGGGAGCGCTACCACCATCTTTGATATTCAACAGTCTAAGTCAATTGATTCACATATCCAGTGGTTCGGAAAGTCAAACTAGGTATTCCGGGCTCAAGTCCGCTGAACCGTATCGGCAACAGATACATTAATTCACGGTTTGAATAGTAAAGTATAGTGTCAAATTGATTGAGAGCGATACCAATTCGTATAAAGTCAAACACTTTGCTCAAGGCCTGACCCTCCGAAGAGCTAACCCGCAGTATCGAGAGTATAACATGGTGTTCAATGGGACAAATTATTATCCAATTAAGTTACGGTACATTAATTTCATATTTTAATTAGGAGATAGAAGGTCAAACGTATTGAGAACGTTGCCACCCTCTGTGAGAGACGAACGGCAATATCTATAGCTACACCTATTCTACGATTTCCAGAGTCAAGCCAGATATTCCTGGAGTAAATTCGCTGCCGGGTATTTGCAATAGACGCCTTAGTTCACGATATGAATACAAAATTAGAGCGTCTTACCGTTCGAGAGCGAGACCAATTGGTATAAAGTCAAACGTTTTATCGATGGTCTTATCTTCCGCGATCCTCGCCGGATTCATCGAGAGGATAAGTTCATGTTCACAGAAAGAATCTAGTATTCATTTCAGTGATGGGCACCTTTACATCAGGTATAAATTAGAAGATCGTGTGTCAAACAGCTCGAAAACTATACTAGCATCTTCGGGAGTCGAACGGCTGCGTCAATAGCTTCCCCTTTACTTGTGATTCCGAGAGTCAGGCTTGGTATTCCAGAAGTAAATCCACCAAACAGAATTGGCAATAAACACCTTACTTCACGGTTGGAATATTAATGTAGTGAGACAAGCCGTTGGAGATCATTACCAATTCGTATAAATTCATACCATTTACCGAATACCATACCTTCCGAGAAGCTATCCCGTCGTGCCGAGCGCATAGCTTCGTGATTAGAGAAACAGGTTGGTATACAATTTAGTGGCGGCGCCTTAAATTTATGGATGTACTGAAATATCGAGTGTCGTAGCGTTCGAGAAGGTTAACACCTTCTGTGACAGACGAACGGGTAAGTCAATAACTTCACCTATACAGTGATTCGGAGAGTCAAACCAGGTATTCCGGGAGTAATTCCGCTGTACACTATTGGCATTAGACACCCTATTTGACGATATAAATACCAAAGTGCTGAGTCCAACTGTTGCCACCGAAACGTATTGGTGTAGATTCAAACCTATTGGCGATGGCCTAACCTTGCGAGAAGATAACATGCTGTATCGAGAGTATAACTTCGTACTCAAAGAAGCAAATTATTATACATTTTAGTGACGGGGGTATTCACTTCATGCATTAAGTAGAAGATGGAGCGTCGAACCGTTCGAGAGCGATACCACAATCTTTGAAAGTCGAACGGCTATTTCAATAGCTTCCCCTATACCGTGATTCCGAGAGTGAAACCGGCTATTCCTGGAGTAAATCCACTGGAAGGTAGTGGCACTGGACACTTTAATTCACGGTATGAATATTAAACTACAGTGTCAATCCGTTGATGATCCTTAACAACTTGTATATAGTCGTTCTTCCTATTGAAAGCCTAATCTTCCGAGAACCTAATCTGCCGTAACGAAAGTTAAACTTCTGGATGAGAGAGACATATTAGTTTACATTTCAGTGACGGGCAACCATGCTTGATGTATGAATTTGACGGTCGCGGGCTATGCCATTCGAGAATATTACCACTGTCTTTGAGACTCGATAGTCTGAGTCAATAGCTTCACCTAATTTGTGATTCCATGGGCCCAACCAGGAATTCCGGGTGATGACGCGTTGAACAGCACTGGCAAAGGGTACCTTAATTCACGGTATAAATAAGAATGTATGAAGTCAAGCCGTGGATGAACAATAAATATTTATATAAAGTCATCCATTTTATCAAACACCTTACCTTCCGAGAAGCTATCCCGCTGCAGCGGGTGTATTGCTGAATATTCACGGAAACAGATTAGTAGACAAGCTAGCAAAAGAACACCATATTTTCATGTATAAATTTCAAAACCGACTGTCAATCCGTCAGAGAAAGGAAGCACATTGTTTGGGATCGCAAACGAAGAGACAACAGCTTCGTCCATCCTGCGATTCCGTCGGTAAAACCAGGTATTCCAAGCGTAAAGCCAGTGGATGGTATTGACAATAGACACCTTAATTCACGGTTTGAATATTAAAATACAGCGTCAAACCGTTTGATAACAATACCTATTCGTATAAAGTCATTCCATTTTTGAATACCTTACCGTCTGAGATCCAAGCCTGCTGTAGCGGGTGTCCTGCTTAATATCAACGGAAACAAATTAGGAGCCATTTTCGCAGACGGAGACCACATGTTTCTGTATAAGTATCAACATCGAGAGACAATGCGTTCGAGAACGTTATCTCCTTCCTTGAGAGTCGCACATCTAAGTCAACAGCTGCACATATCCTATGATTCCGAATAGTAAATCAGGTACTTAAGAATATACAACGAATTAATGTGTCTAGAGTCAGTACCGTTCTGCGGAACAGCCGTGTTTGACCCTCGGAATCACACGAGAGGTGGAGTTTGTGACTTAGTTGTGCGTCACTCAGAGAAGGTGCTATCGTTCTGGAACGATTTCACCCCGTATCATATAATTCATACATGAAATTATGATGCCCATCAATAAAATGTATACTAATGTCTTTCTCTGATTACAAAGTCATACTCCCGATGCAGCTGGTTAGGCTTCTCGGAATGTAAGGCTCTCGGTAAAAAGTTTGTCTGTATACAAATGGTTTACGTTGTACATGGTTTGACTTTGTCCTGTAACATTTATAACGTGAGTTATTGTGCCTCTTGCCAATACTATTCAGCGGATTTACTCCCGGAATATCTGGTTTGAGTCTCAGAGTCATAGACTACGTGGAGGTTCTGACTTAGCTTTGCTGCTCTCTAGAAACGTGGTAATGTTCACGAAAAGTTTGACACCCGATCTGCTTATTCGTACATAAAATTATGGCGTCCTCTCTGCTACACTGCGCACTTGTTTGTTTAGGTGAATATTAAGCTAGTCACTCTGTCCAGCAGGTTACATTCTCGCAAGGCGTGATTTACGGCAAAAAGTTTGATTCCATTCCAATCTGCATCGTTCTTCATCGGCTTGAACCCCTATTTTAATATCCATGCCGTGAAATAAAGTGTCCATTGCCATTACAGTACAGCGAACTTACTGCCTGATATACCTGGTGTGATTCACGGAATCACAAAGTAGGTGAAGCTGTTTTCTTAGATGTACGATTCTCAAAGAGGGTGGTAAAGTTATGGATCGCATTGCTTCTCGATCATCTCATCCATATATATAAATAAGGTGTGCTCCTGCTATAATGCCTACNGATTCTCAAAGAGGGTGGTAAAGTTATGGATCGCATTGCTTCTCGATCATCTCATCCATATATATAAATAAGGTGTGCTCCTGCTATAATGCCTACTAATTTGTTTCCGTGGGCACTAAGCATGGCAATTACTACAACGTTTTGAGTCTTCGGAATGTAAGGTATTGGTTAAAGTGAACGACTTTTTACCAACTGGTATTGTTCCCCGACGGTTTGACTCTCAACATTAATATTCATGCCGAGAATTATAGTGTCTATGAACAGAATTAGGTTCTTAAAAGGTAAGGTATTCGGTAAAATGTTTTACATTATACCAATTCTCTGCATACAGTAGGTTAATTTTCCGCTGGGTATGGTCTTCAGTAAAACGTTTGACTTTATACCAGTTGGCTACGTTCAACAACGGTATGACGGTCTGCACTAATATTCTAACCGTGAAATGAGGAGTCTGATGCCAAAATACTGTTCAGCGTATTAACTCCAGGAATACCTGGTATGACTGTCGGAAACACAAGATATTTGAAGCCACCAAATTAGCCGTTCGAATCTCAATCAGCACGGTATCGTTTTCGACCGATTTGACCCTGGATCATGTAATTAATAAACAAACATAAGGTGCCCGTCACTCCAATGAATACTAATTCCTTTCTGTGGACACTGTCTTATACTCTCGATGAATTGGTGAGGTTCGCGGAAGGTAAGGTGTTCGATAAAACGTTTGACTTTATACCAATTGCTAACGCCCTCAAACGCTTTGGCGCTATACTTTAATATTCATACCGTGAATTATGGTGTCTGCTGCCAAAACTGTTCATGGCACTTACTCCCGTAAGTACCTGGTCTGCCTCTCGGAATTCCTGGATATAGTGAAGCTATTGACTTAGCGGTTCGACTTCCAAAGGTGGTGGTAACTATCTCGGAAGGTTTGACCCTGGATCTTTTATTTCAAACGTGGTATTAGGTGTCGTCTCTAAAATGTATACCAATGTCCTTGTCTGATCATGTAGTTATACTCTCGATACAAAGGGATAGGTTCTCGGAGGGTATGGCCATCTATAAATGGTTTAACTCGATACCAATAAGTAACGTTCTACATCAGTTTGACACTGTACTTTAATGCTGATACCGCGAATTAGGGTGTGTAATGACAATATTCATGCGTGTATTTACTCCCGGCATACCTGGTTTGACTTTCGGAATAACAGGAAATGCCATGCTATTGACTTACCCGTTCGAATCATAAAGAGTGTGGCAACTTTATCGAATTGTTTCACATCCTATCTTCTATTTCATACATGAAGTTAAAGTGCCAGTCACTAAAATGTATACTAATTTGTTACTCTGAACATGATGTTATAATATAGGTACTTCGCGTCAGTCCTTCGTTGCGTAAGGTCTCCAGTAAGACGTTTCACTTTATACCAATACGTAGCGGTCTCATTCGGATTGACACTCTACCTTAATATTCCGTCCCTGAGTTTAAGTGTCTATTGCCAACAATGCACAGGGCATTTACTCCGGGAATGACAGGCTTGACTCTCGGTAGCATTGGTTGGGTAAAGCTCTGAACTTATCCTTTCGACTCTCAACGAAGATGGTATCGTTCTCGAACTGCTGGACCTTCGATCTTCTAATTCATAAATGAAGATTTAGTTCCCGTCACTGAAATGAAGACTAATTTCTTTCCCTGAACATTAAGTTGTACTCTCGCAATGACGAGTTTGCTTCTCCGAACGTAAGGCTTTAGTAAAGTGTTTGTCCTTATACCAAATGGCAATGCTCTCAAACGGAATGTCGCTCTACATTACTACTCAAACTGAAAATTAAGGTGTCCATAGTCAATAGTGTACAGCGGAGTGACTGCCGGAATACCTGGATTGACATTGGGAATCACAGGATAGGTGAAACCACTGACTTAGCCTTTCGGCTCTCAAGAAAGGTGGTATCGCTCCCGAACGGTTTGACCATCGATATTCCAATTCATAGATGAAATTAATGTGCCTGAAACTGAAATGTATACTAATTTGCTTCTCTGAACGCGACGATATAATTTCTATACAGCGGGTTTGCTTCTCGGAAAATAAGTCCTGCTGTAAAGAGTCGGGTTAAAGAGCAATTGGTATCGTTCTACATCGCTTTGACTTTGTACTTTAATATTCATACCGTGAAATTGCGGGCCTAAAGCCAACACTGTATATCACGTTTAGTCGCGGTTTTTCAGCTTTCACTCTTGGAATCAGAGAATACGTGCAGCTATTGACTCATTAGTGCGACTCAAAAAAACGTTGGCGACTTATGTGCTTCTCTAAACATGAAGTTATACTCGCGATACATTGGGATAGTTTTTCGGAGTGTAAGGACTTCAGTAAAACTTTTGACTTTATAGCAATTGGTAACGTTCTCAATCGGGGTGACGATCTANCTAACGGTATGACCTTCGATCTACTAATTCATACAGGAAATTATGTAGGCCGAAACCAAAGAGTGTAATAATGTACTTCTATAAATACGACGTCGTACCCTAAATACGGAGCATTAGCTTCTCGGAAGATAAGGCTTTCGTTGACAAGTTTGACTGTATAACTGTTTGTGACGATCTTCCACGGATACACTCTCTACTTTATAGTCCATATGGCGAATAGAGGTGCATATTTACTGCCGGAATTCATGGTTTAACTCTTGGAATCACAGGATAGATGAAGCTATTGACGTAACCGTTCGACTATCAATGAAGTTGGCATCGTTCTGTAACGGTTTCACCCACGGTCCTTGTATTTCAAACATGAAATTAATGTGCCGACTCTAAAATGTATACTAATATACACCTCCGAACACTAACTTATAGTTTCGGAACAGCGGTATACGTTCTCGGAAGGTAAGGCATTCTGTAGAAAGCTTAACACTACACGGATAGGTACAATACTGTACTGCGGAATTACTCCTGGAACACCTGGTTTGACTCCCGGAATCGGAGGATACGTATAACTATTGACATAGCCGTTCGACTCCCGAAGGAGGTTGTATCGTTCCCTAACGGTTTAACGGAGGATCTTCTAACTTAAGCATGAAACTAAGGTGTCGGTCACTAGGATGCATACGAAATTGCTTCTCTGAGTACGATGTTATTCTCTCGATACAGCGGAATAGCATCTAGGAATGTTATGTATGCAGTAAAAAGTTTGACTATACACCAGTAGGTTTCGTTCTACACCGGCATCACTCTGTACTTTACTATATATAATGTGAATTAAGATATCTATTGCCTATACTATACTGCGGATAGACACTCGGAATTCCTGGTCTATCTCTCGGAATAAGAGATTAAGTAATGCTATTGACTTAGGAGTACGACTGTCAAGAAAGGTGCTAACGTTCTCGAACAGTTTGACTATCGATTTTCTATTCATGCGGGAAACTGAGGTGTACATCTGCTGAAATGTCCACTCATTTGTTTCCGTGAACACTAAGCTAGACAATCGCTACAGCGGGTTAGGTTCTCGGAGGGTAACCTGTTGGGTAAAAAGTATCACTTTTATTTAAGTTGATAATGTTCTCCGACGGTTTGACTTCAGTACCTTAATATTTAAACCGTGAATTAAGGTGTCCATACGCAGTACTGTTCAGGGTATTTTCTCCGTGAATACCTGGTTTGAATCTCCGAATCACTGTATAGGTGAAGCTATTGACTTAGCCTTTCGTCCCTCACAGAAGACGGTAACGTTCTGGAACTGTTTGACCATCGATATTCTAATTCATACCTGAACATACGGTGCCGCAACTAAAATTTGTACTAATGTGTTTCTCTAACCACGATGTAGTACTCTCGATACGGCGGGTTGGCTTCTCGGACGGAAATACTTTCGGTAAAGAGCGTGACTTTCCGCCAGTTTGCAATGTTCTCCGTAGGATTGACCTTCAACTTTAACATTCATACCGTGGGCTGAGGTGTCTGTTGCCAATACTGTTTAGTACATTTACTCCTGGAACAACCGGTCCGACTCTCGGAATCACAGTATAGCTGAAGATATTGTACTAGCATTTGGACTCCCAAAGAATGTGGTACCTTTCTCTAACGGTTTGACTCTCGATTTTGACATTTATACATGAAAATGTGATGTCCGTATGCTAGCATTTCTAGTAATCTGTTTCCGTGAAGAATAAGCTAGACACTCGCTACAGCGGGATGGGTATTCGGATGGTACAGTATTAGGTAAAAGGAATTACTTTGTTTCAATTGATAACGTTCCCCGGTGGTTTGCCTCAGTACCTGAATAGTTACACCGTGAATTAAGGTATCTATTGCCAATATTTTTCAGCGTATGTACTCCCTGAATACCTGGTTTGACTCTCGGAATCACAGGAGAGGTGAAGATAATGACTTAGCCTCCCGCGCTTCAAACAATGTGGCAGTGTTCTCGATCGGATTATCTGTCGATTACGATATTTATTTATAAAAACGTCATCCTTCTCTGTTAGTATGTCTACTGATTTGTTACAGTAAACGATTAGCAGGGCACTCGCTACAGCAGGATTGGATATCAGAAGGTAAGGTATTCAAAAATGGAATGACTTTATACGAATTGGTAATGTTCTCAAACAGCTTGGCGCTCCATTTTAATATACATACCGTGGATTGAGGTGTCTATAACCAATAGCGTTAAGCGGATTTACTTCCGGGGTACGTGGTTTGTCTCTCGGAATCGCAGGATGGGTGAAGCTACTGGCATAGCCGTTCGTATCTTACAGAAGGTGGCAACGTTCTTGAGCGGCTTGAGCATCGACATTTTAATTCGTACATTAAGTTAAGGTTGACAACACTGATATGAATACTAATTTTTTATGTGAACACGAGCTTATACTCTGGATAAATCCGGTGAGGTTAGCGGAATATATCGTTTCTGTAAAACGTTTCACTTTATACCAATTCGTAACGGTCTGAAACAGTTTGACTATTTACTGTAATATTCTAACATCGAACTAAGATGCCTATTGCCTAAAATCTTCGGCGGACTACCAGGAAAAATCTCCCGGAATACCAGGACTGACTCTCGAACCGTTTGTCTCCCGATTCCGACTTTTATTCATGAAAATGTGGTGCTTCTCTGCTAGTATGTCTAGTAATTTACTTCCGAGAACGATATGCAAGAGGACCGCTACAGAGGGTTAGGTTCTCGGAAAGTAGGGTACTCGGTAAAAGGAAAGACTTTGCACGGATTGGTAATGTTCGCCAACGGCTTCACTCTCCTCCGTAACATTTATACTTTGTAGTAAGGTGTCTATTGCCAATACTGGTCAGCTGATTTACTTACGGAATACCTAGTTTGTATTTCGGAATCACAGGATAGGTTGTGTTATTGACGTAGCTGTGCGACTAGCAAAGAAGGTGGTACTGTCCTCGAACGGTTAGACACTCGAATTTGCTATACATACTTGAATATAAGGTGTCCGTACGGTAACATGTCTACTAATTTAACTCCGTGACCACTGAGCAAAGCACTCCCTACAGCGGGTTAGGTCCTCGGCCAGTAAGGCCTTCGGTAAAAAGTCTGTCTCTATACCAATGGTGCACGTTCTGCAATGGATTGACTACCTACATTAATATTCATACAAAGANAGCGGGTTTACTCCAGGAGTACCAGGTTTGACTCTCGGAATCACAGGATAGCTGAAGCTATTGGCATACCAGTTGATCTCGCAATGAAGCTGGTAACGTTCTCTAACGGTTTGCCCATCGATCTTTTAATTCATACATGAAATTAGGGTGCCAGTGGCTAAAAGGGATAATAATAAATTTCTGTCGACACGACGTTATACCCTCGATACAGCCAGTGATGTTCTCATATAGTAAGGGCTTCGGTAGAAACATTGAATCTAGAAGAATAGGTAACGGTGTACAACGGCTTGACCCTCTACATTAGGATTGAAACTATGAATTAAGATGTCGGTTGTCAATGCAATTCAGCGGATTTACTCCAGGAATACCTGGTTCGAGTTTCGGAACCAAAGGATAGGTGATGCTACAGACCTAGCCGCTCGACTCCCAATGCAGGGGTAACGTTCTCGGACGGTCTGACCCTCGATCTCCTAACTCATACATGAAGTTAAGCTACCCGTCACTGAAATGGTTACTAATTTCATTCTGTTATCACGACCTTATTCTCTCTATACGGCGGGATAGTTTCTCCGAAGCTAGGACAGTCGGTAAAATGTATGAATCTATACCAATGGGTAACGTTCTACAACGGTTTGTCGTTCCGCTTTAATATGCAGACATTGAATTAAGGTGCCTATTGCCAATACTGTTCACCGGAGTTACTCCTCGAATACCTGGCATGACTCTCTGAATATCAGGATATGCGTATCTATTGACAGAGTCATTCGAATCTCAATGAGGGCGGAAACGTTGCCGAAATGTTTGACTCACGATTTACCTATTCATACGCGAAGTTAAGGTGCCCGTCAATGAAATGTATACTAATTTCTTCAACTGAACACGAAGTCATAATCTCAATCCATATGGTTAGGCTTCTCGGAATGTAAGGCTGTCGGTACAAAGTTTGTCTATATACAAATTGTTTACGTTATACATGGTTTGACTTTGTACTTTAATATTGATACAGTGAATTGTGGTGCCCATTGCCAATACTATTCTGCGGATTTACTCCCGGAATACCTGGTTTGAGTCTCGGAGTCATAGACTACGTGGAGGTACTGACTTAGATGTGCGGATCTCAAGAAACGTGGTAACGTTCTCCAAAAGTTTGACTCTCGATCTGCTTATTCGTCCATAAAGATAAGCTGCCCATCACTAAAATATCTACTAATTTGTTTCTCTGAGCACGAAGTTGTACCCGTGGTACAACGTGTTATGTTCTCGGATGGTGAGGTACGGGTAAAGAGTATGCCGTTATGCCAATTAGTAACTTTCTCAAACGGTTTGATGCTCTACTTTTATATTCATACCGAGACTTAAGGTGTCTTTTGCAAAATACTGTTCACCGCATTTACCCCCAGGAACACCTGGTTTGAATTTCGGAATTACGGCATAGGTGATGCTACTGACGTAGCTTTGCGACTCTTAAGGATGGTAGGTATCGTTCCCGAACGTTTGACACTCGATCACCAGATTAATACATGACGTTAATTTCCCCGTCACTAAAATTTACACAATTTTGTTTCTCAGGTCACGAAGTTATACTGTCCATACAGCAGGGTAGCTTCTCGGAATGTAACGACTTCTGGAAAAAATTTGACTATATACCAATAGGTAACGTTCTGCAACGGTTTGACAGTGTACCTTAATATCTATACCGTGAATTAAGGTGACTATAGCCAATGCGGTTCAGCGAGTTTACTCCCGTAATACCTGGGTTGTTTCTCAGAATAACTGGATAGGTATAGCTATTGACTTCGCCGCTCGACTCTCATGGATGGTGATAACGCTCTCGAACGGTTTGACTCTCCATTTTGCTATTCATACATGAAAATAACGTGCCCGTGTTCTAAAATTTCTACTTGCTTGTTGCTCTGAAAAGTAAATAAGACAATCGCTACAGCGGGTTAGGTTCTCGGAAGGGAAGATATTGGGTAAAATTACTGATATTATACTAATTGCTAATGTTCTCCTACGGCTTGACGCCTTACATTAATGTTATACAGAGGATTAGCGTGTGTATTGCCAAACTGATCAGCCGATTTACTCCCGAAATACCTGGTTTGACTCATGGAATCACAGGGCATGTGAAGCTACTAATTAAGCCGTTCGTGCCGCAAATGGTGGTAACGATCTCGAAAGGTTTGACCCTGGTATTCCACTTCATACATGAAATTAAGGTGCCCTTCACTTAATTGGATACTAATTTGTTCCTCTGCACACGGATTTATTCTCTCAATACAGCGGGATTGGCTTTCGGTGTGCAAGCTCTTCAGTTAATCGTTTGCCTTTATACAAATTGGGAATATTCTCAAGCGGATTGGCGATCTACTTTAACATTAAAGCTGTGAACCAAGGTGTCTAATGCCATTACTGTTCAGCGGATTTAGGCCCTGAATACTTGGTTTGGCTCTCGGAATAATAAGATAGGTGAAACTACTAAGAAAGCGGTTCGATTCACAAAGAAGGTTGTCACGTTCTCAATCGGTTTGACACTCGATCATCGAATTCATACCTAGAATTATGGTACATGTGAATAAAATGTATTTTAATTTGTTTCTATTGACACTAGGTTATAGTTGCGATGCAGCCGGTGAAGTTCTCAGAAAGTATGATCTTCGGTAAAACTTTTGACATTAAAGCTATTGGTAACGTTCTCAAATGGCTTGACGCAATTCAATAATATTCAAACCGTGAATTAAGGTGTCTGTTGCCAATACTGTTCCGTGGATTCACTTCCGCGGTACCTGTTTGACTCTGTATCGCAGGACAGGTGAAGCTATTCACTTAGCCGTCCTTCTCTCACAGAACGTGGCAACGTTTTCGCACAGTTTCACCCTTGATCTTCGAATTCATAAATGAAATTAATGTACCCGTCACTAAAATGTATACTAATATGTTTCCCTGAACACGATGATATACTCTCGATGGAGTGTGTTGTCTCTTCGGCGGGTAAGGTCTTCGGTAAAACGTTTGACTATATACCAATGGTACCACTCTCAAACAGTTTGACGCTCTACTTTAATATTCAAACCGTGAATTTATTTATCTACTGCCAAAACTGTTCAGCGGAATTACTCTGCGGATACCTGAATTGACTCTCCGAATTACAGGATTGGAGAAGCTTTTGACTTAGCCGTTCGATCCACAAAGATGGTGGTGATGTCCTCGAAGTGTTTGATACGCAATCCTTCTCATTCATACATCAAGTGAAGGTGCCCGTCACTGAAATGATGACTAATTTCTTTCGGTGAACAGGAAATGTTACTCTCGATACAACGGGTTAATTTTTGGGAGGGTAAGGTCTTCGGTAACACGTTGGACTTTCTAGGAATTGGTACCGTTCTCAAATGGTGTGAACATCGATCTTTTAATTGATACATGAAATCAGGGTGCCAGTGGCTAAAAGGGATAATAGCTTGTTTCTCTGAACCTGACGTTATACCATCGATGCAGCCGGTTATGTTCTCGGATGGTAAAGGCTTTGGTAAAAAGATTGATCCTATACGAATGAGTGACGTTTTGCGACAGTTTCACGCTCTACCGTAGCTTTGAAACCGTGAATTAAGGTGTCAATTGCCAACACTATTCAGCGGACATACTCCCAGTACAGCTGGTATGACTCTCGGAATCACAGGATACCTGAATCTGTTGATCTTGACGGCCGAATGTCATAGAAGGTGGTAGCGGTCATGAATGGTTTGAATCTCGACCTTCTAATTCATACATGAAATTAATGTGCTCGTCGTTAAAGCGTATACTAATTAGTCTCACTGAACACGATTTTATATTCTCGATACAGCAGGTTAGATTTACGGATGGTAAGATCTTCGGTAAAGCATTTGATTTTGTAGGAATTTCTAACGTTCTAATACGGTTTGACGCTCCACCTTAATATTCATACCGTAAATTATGCTATCTATTGCTAAACCAATTCAGTGGATTTACTCCCGTATTNCTTAATATTCATACCGTAAATTATGCTATCTATTGCTAAACCAATTCAGTGGATTTACTCCCGTATTTCCTGATATGACTCTCCGAATCACAGGATCGGTGAAGCTATTGACATAGCTGTTCGATTCTCAAAGGTGGTGATAATGTTCTGGAACAATTTGACCATCCAAATTCTAATTCAAAAATGAATTTAATGTGCCGCCACTCAAATAGATTCCAATGTGTTTCCCGAAGTACGAAGATATACTCTGGATACAGCAGGTTATGATCACGGATGGCAATGTCTTCGGTGAAAAGAGTGTCTCTATTCCAATTGGTATTGACCACCGACAGTTTGACTTTCTACATATATGTTGATACCGTGACGAATGTTGTCAATTGCCGATATAATTCAGTGCATTTACTCCCGTCATGACTGATTTTACTCTCGGAATCACGGGATAGGTGAAGCTATTGCCTTATCTATGCGACTTTCAATGAAGGAGGTGACGTTTTCGAACGGTACGACTCTCGATCTTCTCATGCATACATGAAACGAAGGTGTCCATCGCTACAACGTATACTAATTTTGTATCCCTGATCACGAAGTTATACCCTTGATACAACGGGTTAGGTTCCCAGGGGATAAAGTCTTCGGTAAAATGTTTGACGTTATACCGTTTGGTAGCACTCTCACACGGTTTGACGCTCTACTTTAATATTCAATCCGCGAATTATGGTATACATTGCCAATATTGCATTTGCTTCCGGAATATCTCGTTTGAGTTTCGGAATCACAGGATAGTTAATGTCATTGGCTTCGCCGATCGTCTCCCACAGAAAGTGGTAACGTTCTCGAAGGGATTTACCCTCGGTCATCTAATTCATACACAAAATTATGGTGCTCGTCACTGCTCTCGATACAGCGTGTTAGATTTTCGGAGGTAACCCGCAGTTTCGGGAGTATAACTCCGTGTACAGAGAACGAAATTGGGATTCATTTCGGTGACGGGCAACACAACTTCATGTATGAATTAGACATTTGAGGGTCAAACCGCTTGGGAACGTTACTACCATCTTACGTTACCACGACAATGTCATAGCTTCACCTTTTCCAAGATTCTATGAATCAAACCATATATTTCGGGAGTAAATCCGCTGCACAGTACTGGCAATAGACACAATTATTCACGGTTTGATTATGAACCTGAAGCCCAGACCGTTGCAGACCGTTACATACTCGTATAAGGCCATTCTTTTTACCGAAAACCTTACCTTCCGACAACCTAACTGGCTGTAGCGAGTGTCTTGATTAATGTTCACGAAACAAGTTAGTAGACATGTTAGCAGACGGGCACCACAATTTCATGTATAAATATCAAAATCGAGAGTCAAGCCGGTAGAAAACGATACCACCTTTTTTGGAAGTCGAACAGCTAAGTCAATAGCTTCATCTATTCTGTGATTCCGACAGCCAAATCAGGTATTCCGGTAGAGAATCCGCTATACAGTATTGGCAATGGACACCTTGATTCACGCTATGAATACTATAGCCGAAGCTCAATCGGTCGGAGAGCATTACCACTTGCTATAGAGACATTCTTTTTAACGAACACATCACCTTCCTTGACCCTAACCGGCAGTAGCGAGTGTCATGCTTAGTGCTCACGAAAACAAATTAGTAGACCTTATAGCAGATGCACACCTTATTTTCATATATGAATTAGGAGATCGGGTATCAAACCGTTGGGGAACGATAACAACTTTTTGAGTGTTGAACGGCTAAGTCAATAGCTCCACATATCTTATGACACCGAAAGTCAAACCAGATATTTCTGTAGTAAATCCGCTGGGCATTATTGCCAATAGACATCTTGATTCGCGGTCTGAATATTAAAGAAGTGCGTCAAACCGTTCTAGAGCGTTTCCAATTGCTTTAAAGTCAAACACTTTACTGAAGGAGTAAACGATCCGCGAACTTCACCCGCTTCATCGAGAGTATAGCTTTGTGATCATAGAAAGAAATAAGTATTCATTTCTGTGGAGGGCACCTTAACTTCATGTAAGAATTAAAAGCTCGATGGACAAAACGTTCGAGAAAGATATCACCCTCCATGAGAGGTGACCGGCTAAGTCAATTGCATCACCCACCTTGCGATTCCGACAGTCAAGCCAGGTATTCTGGGAGTATATCCGCTGAACAGTATTGGTAACACACACCTTCTATCGCGAATTGATTATTAAACTATAGTGTCAATGTGTTTTAGAGCGCTGCCAATTGGTATAAAGCCAAACATTTTACCGCTGGTCTTACATTCGGAGAAGCAAATTCGCCGTTTTGAGAGAGCAACTTCGTGCTCAGAGGAAGTAATTAGTCTTCATTTCAGTGGCCGGCACCATAACTTCATGCGTGAATTTAAGGATCGTGTGTCAAACAGCTCGAGAACGTTGCCACCATCTGTGGGAAACGAACGGCTGCGTGAATAGCTTCACCAATATTGTGATTCCTAGAGCCAAACGAGTTACTCCAGGAGTAAATCAGCTTTATAGTATTAGCTCTGGACAGCCCATTTCACGGCATAAATGTTAATGTACGGAGTCAAACTGTTGTAGAACGTCACATATTGGAATAGGGTGAAACTTTTTACCGAAGGCCTTACCTTGCGAGAGGCTAGCCCGCTGTATCCCGATTAATACGTCGTGTTCAGAGACGCAACTTAGTATTCAACTCGGTGTCTGGCACCATAATTTCACCTATGGATAAGATGATCATGTGTAAAACCGTTCGAGAAAGTTACCACCTTCTTCGGGATCTAAACGCCTAAGTCAACAGCATCTTACATGCCGTGATTCAGAAAATCAATCGAGATATTCCGGGAGTAAATGCGCTGTACTATATTGGCAATACATACATTAATTCGGGGATTGAATATTAAACCAGAGCGTTACACCGTATGAGAACGTTACAATTGCTATAATGTCAAACATATTTCAGAATGCCCTACCGTCCGAAAAGGTAACCAGCCGTATCGAGAGTATAGCTTCGTGTTTAGAGAATCACATTAGATTACGACTTAGTGACGGCAACGTAAATTCACGGATCAATTGAAGTATCGGGTGTCAATCGGTTTAACAACGTTGCCACCTTCTGTGGGAGATGAGCGGCTAAGTCAATGGTTTGACGTATCCTGCGATTCCGAGATTCAGGCCAGGTATTCCGGAAGTAAATCCGCTGTACACTATTGGCAATGGACGCCTTCGTTCACTGCTTAAATATTATAGTAGAGCGTCGAACTGTTAGAGAACGAAACCAATTCATATAAAGACAAACGTCTTACCGAATACCTTACACTCCGAAATACTAAGCCTCTGTATAGACATTATAATATCGTGTGCAGCGGATCAAATTAGTATACATTTTAGGTACGGGCTCCATATTTCCATGCATGAATAGAAAATTCGAGAGTCAACCCGATCGAGAGCGCTACCACCATCTTTGGGATTGAACCGGTTAAGTTTATAGCTTCACCGATCCTGTTATTCCGAGAGTCGAACAGGTACTCCGGGAGTAAATACGCGGAACAGTATTGGCAATAGGCACCTTAATTCACAGTTTGAATATTAATGCTGACCGTCAAACCATTGTAGACCGTTACCTATTGGTATAGAGACAAACACTCTACCGATAACCTTACCTTAGGATGAAGCTGACCGGCCGTTCCGAGGGTGTAGCTTCGTGTTCAGAGAACGAAACTAGTATTCATCCTATTGACGGGCACCATAACTTCATTAATGAATTAGAAGATCGAGAGTCAAACAGTTCGCAAACTTTACCGCCTCTTTGAGAATCATACGGCTACGTCAATAGCGCCACCTGCCCAATGATTCGGAACGTCAAATCAGGTAAACACGAAGTAATTCTGTTGCACAGCATTGGTATTTGACATCGTAATTCACGGCATGAATATTAAAGTGTAGAGTCAAGCCGTTGCAGAACATTTCGAATTGATATAAAGTAATTCCTTTTTCGAATACCGTACTCTCCTGGATGCTAACCCGCTGCAGCGAGTGTCTTGCTAAGTGCACACAGAATTAAATTAGTAGACATTTTAGAAGACGGACACATTAATTTCATGTATCAGTTGGATGCTCGAGAGTCAAACCATCCGAGAACGATACCACCCACATGGAGGGGCGAAACGCTACGACAATAGTTTCTCCTATCCTGTGATTCCGAGTGTCAAACCAGGTATTCAAGGAATAAACTTGCTGTTCGATAGTGACAGCAGGCACCCTAATGCACGGTATAAATATTAAAGTACAGTATCAGTCTGTTGTTGTACGTTACCAATTGGTATAGCGTCAAACATTTTACGGAAGGCCCAACCTTCGGAGAAACTTTTCCCGCTGTATCGAGAGAATAACTTCGTGTACAGAAAAACAAATTATTATACATTTTAGTGTCGAGTACCTTATGTTCATGTATTAATTAGAATATCGAGGATCGAACCTTTCAAGAAAGTTACCACCCTATTTCTGGTTCGCGCAGCTAAATCAATTGCTTCAACTATCCTGTGACTCCGAGGGCCGTGCCAGATATTCTGGGAGCATACGCGCTGAAGAGTATGGTGAAAGGTCGCCTCAATTCACGGTATAAATAAGAATGCAGAGAGTCCAACCGTTTGAGATCGTTACCAATTGGTATTACGTTATAGTGTTTGAAAGGTCGCCTCAGTTCACGGTATAAATAATAATGTAGAGAGTCCAACCATTTGAGATCGTTACCAATTGGTATAACGTCATAGTGTTCTTCGCATACCTTACCTTCCGAGAACAAAAGCGCAGTATCGTGGGTATAATATCCTGCTCGGAGAAACAAATGAGTGTACACTTTTGTGACGGAGAAATAATATTCAAGCATGAATTAGAAGATCGAGAGTCGAACCGTTCGGGGACGATACCACCATTCTTGAGGGCCGCACAGCTAAGGCAATAGCTCCACGTATCCTGTGATTCCAAGAGACAAATCTGGTAGCCGGGCGTAATACTGCTGAAGAGTATTGGCAATAGACACCTTAAATCACGGTATAAACATTAAAGCAGACAGTCAATCCGTTGTAGGACGCTACTCATTGGTATAGATACAAACCTTTTACCGAAAGCCTTACCTTCTGCGAAGCAAACACGCCGTATCGAGAGTATTATTTCGTGTTCAGAGAAGGACACTAGTATATATTTTAGAGATGGGCATCATGTGTTCATGTATGAATTAGAATATTGAAGATCAAATTCTGCTAAAAATATACCAACTTCGTTGAGAGACGTACAGCTAAGTCAATAGGTCTTCACGTTCTTTGATTCCGAGCGTCAAACCAGGTATTCCGGGAGTAAATCTGCTGTTATAAATATTGAAGTACAGATCC
>NIJG01001185.1:22770-47384 GCA_002201625.1 Euglossa dilemma | reverse complement strand
GACCTTCTATGTGAAATCCCACATCTAACACAATAGCTTCTCCGATCCTGTGATTCCGAGAGTCACACTTGGTATATCAGGAGTAGATCCGCTGATCAGTATTCGCAATGGATATTTTAATTGACGGTTTACATATTAATGTAGAACGTGAAACCGCTGTGAGGATGCTACCAATTGGTATAAAGTCATTCTTATTAACCTATACCTTACAGTCTAAGTACTCAAGCCGCAGAAGCGATCATCTTGCTTCGAGTTCACAGGAGCGTATTAGTAGACCTTTTAGCAGATGGGGACGTCATTTTTACGTAGGATAGGAAGATCGAGAATCAATCCGTCCGAGAACGTTGCCACATTCTGTGAGAGACGAATCGCTAAATGAATAGCTTCACCTATCCTGAGATTCTGAGATTCAAACCAGGTATTACTGGAGTAAATCCGATGAACAGTATTAGCAACAGGCACCTCAATTCACGGTTAGAGTTTGAATGCAATCCGTCAAACCATTGTAGAACGTTACCAGTTGCTATACAGTGATACGTTTTACCGAAGACCTTACACCCCGAAATAGAAACCTGCTGTATCGAGAGTATATCTTCATGTACAGAGAAGAAAATTAATCTCCACATCAGTGCCGGGCACCTGTAATTAATCTATGAATTAGTAGATGGAGTGTTGAACGATTCGAGAACGATACCTCCGTCTGTGAGAGATGTACGGCTAAGTCAATAACTTCACGTATCCTGCGAATCCAAGAGTCAAACCAGGTAATCCTGTAGTAAATCCGCTGAACACTATTGGCAATAATCTCGTTAACTCACGGTATTAAGTTAAAGTAGCGAGTGAAGCCGTAGTATAGCATTACCAAATTGTTATAAAGTCATTAATTCTACCCAATACATTTCCATCCGAGAACCCAGCACTCTCTAGCGTTTGTCTTGCGTAATATTCACAGGAACAAATGAGTAGACATTTTAACAGGCGGACACATTATTTTCATGTATAAATAGAAAAATCGCCAGTCAAACCGTTCGAGAACGATCCTACATTCTTTGAAGGTAGAACGGCTGCGTCAGTAGCCTCGCCTATATTTGTGAATCCGAGATTCAAATATGGTATGCCAGGAGTAAGTCCGCTGAACAGCATTGGCAATAAAAAACTTAATTCAGGGTTCAAATTTTAATGCAGGCTGTCAAACCGTGGGGGATCATAAGCAATTGCTTTAAAGTCAGACGCCTTACCGATGACCTTACCCTGAGAAAAACTAAACCGCTGCAGCGAGTGTATAGCTTCGCGTTCAGAGAGACAAATTATTATACATCTTAATGTCGTGCACGTTAATTTCATGTATGAATTAGACGATCGAGGAGCAAACAGTTCGAGAACATTATCCCCCTCTATGAGAATCGAACGACAAGGTCAATATCTGTACCTACCCTGTGATTCTGAGCTGAGACTAGGTATTCCTGGGGTAAATACGCAGAACTGTATTGGTAATATTCACCTTAATTCCCAGTTTGAATGTTAAAATGGAGCGTCATAACGTATATGAACGATACCAATCAGTATAAAGTCCAATGTTTTACTGAGGTCCATACACTCAGAAAGCCTAACCCGCTGTATCGAGAGTATAACGTAGTGTCCAGTGTATAAAGTTAGTATAAATTTTGGTGACAGGCACCTTAGGTTGGTGTATGAATATGAAGATCGAAAGATACACAATTCGACAGTGTTACCACTTTCATTGAGAGTCGCATAGCTGCGGCAATAGCTTCTCACAATTCATGTGATTCCGAGAGTCAAACAAGTCATTACGGGAGTATATTCATTGAATTATATAGGCAATGAACACCATAATTCACGGTATGAATATTGAAACAGACCGTCATCCCGTTGTAGAATGTTACTCATTGGTATAGGGACAAACCATCTACCGAAGTGATAACTTCCGAGAAGCTAACCCGCCGTATCGAGAGTATAGCTGCGTGATCTGGAAAACACATTAGTATACGATTTAGTGACGTCACCTTGAATTCATGCATTAATTGGAACATCGAGGGTCAGACCGTTTGCGAACGTTGCCACATTCTCTCACAGATGAACGGCAATGTCAGTAGCTTCACCTATCCAGTGATTCGGAGAGGCAAACCAGATATTCCGAAAGTAAATACGCTGAACGGTATTGGCACTAGATACCTTCAATCACGTTAATGATATTAAAGTACAGTGTCAAAACGTTGTAGACCGATAACAAATTCTATATGGTCATTCTTCTTACGGAAGGCCTTATTTCCTGAGATTCTAATCCGCCGTATCGAAAGTATAACTTAGGATTCACTGAAACATATTAGTTTACATTTTAGTGTCGTCCAACATTCTTTCATGTGTGAATTAGTAGATCGAGGGTCGAACGGCTCGAGATCGTTGCCACCTTCTGTGACGAATGGCTAAGTCAATAGCTTCACTCATCCTTCGATTCGGTGAGTGATACCACGTATACCGCGAGTGAATCCTCTGAGCAGTATTTATAATATACTCCCTACTTCACGGCATGAATACTAAGGTAGAGAGCCAAGCCGTCGGTGACCATTGCAGGTTGGTAAAAAGTCATTCTTTTTACTGATTACCTCACCTCCGAAGAACATAACGACCAGGAGAGTGTGTCTTGCTATGTGTTGAGAGTAACAAATTAGTATTCATTTAGGTGACGAGCACTTATGCTTCATGCATGAATAAGAAGATAGTGAGAGGGTCATACAGTTCGAGAGCTTTACCATGTTCTCTGAGAATCGAACAACTAAGACAATAGTTTATGCTATCCTCTTATTCCGAATGTTGAACCAGGCATTCAGATTGTAAATCCGCTAAACAGTATTGGCAATGGACATCTTAAATCACGGTTTGACATTAAAGTAGTTTGTCAAATCCGTTTGAGACCGTCAACAATTGCTACAAACACAGATATTTTACAGAAGGCCTTACATTCCGAGGACCTTACCCCCTGCAGCGGTAGTGTAACTTCTTGAATAGAGATACGAATTTGAATACATTGTAGTGACGTGCACCTTAATTTCATATATGAGAACATCCAGTGGACATCCGATCCAGAACATTACCACCTTCATTGTGAAATCTCACATATATCACAATAGCTTCACCTATCCAATGGGTCCGTGAGTTGATCTAGGTATTCTGGGAATTAATCTGCTGAACAATATTGGTAATAGGCACCCTGATTCTCGGTTTGAATATTAAAGCATGCCGCCAAGCCGTTGTAGAACATTACCCATTCGTGTTGGGTCAAACTTCTTACAGAAGTTCTTCCCCTCCGAAAAGCTGTCCCGATCGGTCTAGAGTATAACATCGTGCTCACAGGAACAAACTAGTTTTAATATTAGTGACGGCCACCTTGACTTCATGTACGAATTTGAAGATCGAGTGTAAAACTGTTCGTGAACGTTACCACATTAGTTGAGAATCGAACATATAAGTCAATAGTTTCATCTATCCTATGATTCTGAGAGTAAAAGAGGGAAATTCGGGAGTGAATCCGTTGTGCAGTTTGGGTAGTGAGTCAAACTGTTGTAGAACATAGCCGGATGATATAAAGTCAATGACTTTACCGAATTCCTAACCCCCAAGAACCTGAACCGCTGTAGCAAGTGTATTGTCTAGTGTTCACGAAAACAAATTAGCAGACATTTTTGCCGACGGACATTCTAATATAATGTATCACTAGAAAGATCCAGGGTCAAATTGTCCGAGAACGTTACCACCTTCTTCGAGAGCCGAACATCGAAGTCAATAGCTTCACCTATCCTGAAATTCCGTGAGTCAGACCAGGTTTTCAGGAAGTAAATCCGCTGAACAATATTGGTAATAGACACCATCATTCACGGATTGTATAGAAAATAGAGCATCAATCCGTATGAGAGCGTTAACAATTGGTATAAAGACAAACGTTTTACGCAAGGCCCTACCCGCTGAGAATCTCACCCGCTGCATCGACATAAAAACTTCGTGTTCAGAGGAAGAAATTATTCTTCATTTCTGTGACGGGAACAATAGCTGTGTGTATGATTTGGAAGATCGAAGGTCGAAACATTCGGGAACATAACCATCATCTATGGGTGTCGAATGGCTACGTCAGTAGCTTCGCGCATCCTGTGATTACGAGAGGCAAACCAGGTAATCCGGACGAAAATCCTCTGAACAGTTTTGGCATCATACGTCCTAATTCACGGTTTCAACATTAAAGTAATGCGTCAAATCGTCTGAGAGCGTTACCAATTGGCATAAAATCAATTGTCTTACCGCAGGCCTCATCTTTCGCGAACCTCACCGGCTGTGTCGAGAGTACAAGTTCGTGTTCAGAGAAAGACATCTGTATTCAATTCAGTGACGGTCACCTTGTCTTTATGTATGAATTAAAAGATCGAGGGCGAAACAGTTCAAGAACGGTACCGCAATCTTTCAGATTCGAAAGGCTAAGTAAACAGCAACACATAACCTGTCATTCCGAGGGTCAAACGACGTATTCCTGGTGTAAATATGCTGATCAGAATTGGAAATTGACAACTCAAGTCGTGGTTTGTATATTAAAGCAGACTGCCAAGCCGTTGTAGAACATTACCTATTCGTGTAGGGTCAAACTTATTACAGAATGCCTTACCCTCCGAAAAACCGGCTCGATGTATCGAGAGTATAGCACCGTGTTCAGAGGAACAAGCTAGAATACATTTTAGAGACACCCACCAGAATTTCATGCGTGAATTAGAAGAACGAGGGTCAAATGCTTCGGGAACGTTAGCACATTCATTTTGAGACGAACGGCAAAGTCAATAGCTACACCTATCCTGTGATTCCAGGAGTCAAATCAGGTATTTCGGATGTAAATCCGCTGAACCGTATTGGCAATAGGCAACATAAACCACGATTTCAGTATTAAAATATAGCGTCACACCGTTTGAGGTGGTTACCAATTCCAATAACTTCAAACGTTTTATCGGTTACCTAACCTTCCGTGAACCACACCGGCTTCAGCGAGAGTATCAGTTCGTGCTCAGCGAACGAAATTAGAATTCATTCCAGCAGCGGGCACCTTAACATCATGTATGAGTCAGAAGATCGAGTGTCAAACAGCTCGAGAACGTTGCCACCTTAAGTAAGAGACGACATGCTATGCCAATAGCTTCACGTATCCAGTAATTCCGAAAGTCAATCCATGTATTCCGGAACTAAGTCTACTGAATAGTATTGTCAGTAAGCACCTTAATTCGCAGTGTGAATATGCATGTACGGCGCCACTCCTGTTGAGATCGTTACCAATTGGTATGAAGACAAACTTTTTACTGAAAACATTACCCTCCTAAAGCATAACGCGATATATCGAGACACATCGTGTTCAGAGGAACAAATTAATGTACATTTCAGTGATGGGCAGCTTAATTTCATGTTTGAATTAGACCCTCGAGTGTCAAACCGTTGGAGCACGATACTACCTTTTTCGAGTGTCAAACGGCTATGTAAATAACTTCACCTATCATTTGATTCCGCGTGCCAAACCAGGCTGTGCGGGAGTGAATTAGCTGAAAAGTATTCTCAATTGACGCCTTAATTCACGGTTTTAATATTAAAGTACAGCGACAAACCCTCGGATGTCATAACCAATTAGTATAAAGTCATTCTTCTTTCCGAATACCGTAACCACCGTGAATATTAACCCGCTATAGAGATTGACTTGCTCGTTGTTGAGCGAAATAAATTAGTGGACATTTTAGCGGACGAACACCGTATTTTCGTGCATGAATAGCGAAACCGAAAGTCAAAGCTTTCGACAACGTTATCACGTTCTTTGAGACTTGAACGGCTGAGGCAATATCTTCACCCATCCTGTGATACTCAGAGACAAACCAGGTATTCCGAGAGAAATTAGTTGCTCAGTATGGGCATCAGATACCATATTTAACGGCATAAATATTAGAGTAAAGAGTCAAACCTTTGTAGAACGTTACCTACTGGTATGGTGCCAACTTTTTACAGAGCGCCATAACTTCCCAAATAATAACCCGCTGTATCGTGAGTGTAACATCGCGTTCAATGGAACAAATTACAATACATTTTAATTACGGGCGCCATAACATCATTTATGAGTTAGATGTTCGAGTGTTAAACCGTTTGAGCCCGTTACCTCTCTCTTTGAGAATCGAACGTATAAGTCAATAGATTCACATACTCCGAGATTCGCAGGGTCAACCTAGGTATTCCTGGAGTAAATCCGCTGAACAGTATTGCCAATGGATACATTAATTCGCGATGTGAACAATAAAATAGAGCGTAACACCTTGTGAGATCGTTACTAATTCCCATAAAGTCGAACGCTTTAGCGAATGCCTTATCGTCCGAGAAGATAATCCGCCGCATCGAGAGTATAGCTTCGTGGTCTGAGGAATATATTAGTAATCATGTTATTGATGGGGACCTGAAATCCATTATGAATAAGAAGATCGTGGGTCAAATCAATTGAGATCGTTTTCACCCTCTTTGAGAGTCGAGCGGATAAATCAATCGCTTCACCCATACAGGGATTCTGAGAATCAAACCAGAAAATACGGGAGCAAATTCACTGTACAGTATTCGCAACAGATACCTTAGGTCACGGTTAGAGTATGAAAGTACAGATTCAAACATTCGAAGAACGTTATATATGGGGATAAAGTTAAAAGTTTTAAAGATAACCTTACCCTCCGAGATCGTATCCCGATATATGCAGAGAATTTCGTCGTACTCGGAGATACAAACTAGTAGTCGTTGCAGTGAAGGGCACCTTAATTTCATGTATGAATGAGAAGGTCAAATTTTCATTGTGAAATCGCACATGTAACGCAATGGTTTCACGTATCCTGCGATTCTGAGAGTCAGACCAGGTGTACCGGGAGTAAATACGCTGTACAGTATTAGTAGCAGACAACTTAATTCACGGTTGGATAATTAACTATACAGCGTCAAACCGATTGAGAACGTAACGAATTGCTACAACGTCAATAGCTTCACCGAAGACCTTACCTTACGAGATGCCTAACCCGCTGTAAGAAGTGACTTTCTCAGTGGTTAGAGAACTAAATTAGTAGACATTATATGAGACGGACAACTCAATTTGATGTATGAATTGCAAAATCGAGTGTCGAACCCTTCGGGAAAGGTACCACCTTCTTTGCTAGTCGCACAGCCTTGTCAGTAACATAACCTATCCTGTGGTTCCGAAATTTAAACCAGGTTTCCCTGTGATAAATGCGTGGATCAGTAATGGCAAAAGACACATTAATTCACTGTATGAATATTAAATTACTGTTTCGAACCGTTGTAAAGCGTTTCATATTGGTACGAACACATCCTCTTTATCGACGGCCTTACCATCCAATAAGCTAACCCGCTGTATCTAGAGTATAGCATCGCGTTCAGAGAAACACATTGGTATATATTTTAGCGATAAGCGTCGTAAATTCACGTATGGCTTAGAAGACCGAGTGTTAAACTGTTCTAGAACGATCCCACCTTCTTTGAGAGTTGCTATGAAACGCGAAGAGCTTCACCTGTCCTGCGATTCCGAGAGTCAAATCGGGCATTCCGCGAGTAAATCTGCAGTACAGTATTGACACCCCATTTGAAGGCATATACAATATAGTGCAGAGTCAAGCCGTTGTTGAATGATACTGAATGGTATAGAGTCAAAATTTTTCCGAAGGCCTTACCTTCCGAGAAGATAACCCGCTGCATCGAAGGTATTACTTCGTGGTCAGAAAATCATATTGGTATACATTTATGTGAAGGCACCATAATTTCTAGTACGAAAAAGTAGATCGATGGTCATCTCGATGACGGAGGTTACCACCTTCAGAGAGAGTCGAAAGGGTAAGTAAATAGCTTCACACATCCTGCGATTCCGAGAGTCAGACCAGATATTCCGGGAGTAAATGCACTGTACAGTATTGGCAATTGACAATTGAATTCACGGACTGAAAATTAAAGCAAGCCCTCAAGCCGCTGTAGAACATTAGCTATTCGTGCAGAGTTAAACTAATAATAGAGTGCCATACACTTCAAAAAACTGACCAGCTGTATCGAGAGAATAACGCCGTGTTCAGAGGTACGAACTAGTATGCATTTTAGTGACGAACAACATAAATTCATGCATGGATTTTAATATCGAGTGTCAAACCATTCGAGATTGTTGCCACCTCATGTGAGAGTCGAACGGCAGAGTCAATAGTAGCACCTGTAGATCAGATTCCAAGACTCGAGCCATGTATCCTAGGAGTGAATCCGCTGAACAGAGTTGGAAATAGACACCATATTTACTGTTTTAAATATTAGAGTAAAGAGTCAATCCGATGGAGAACGTAACGGATTGGTTTGCAGTCATACTTTTTACCGAATACCTTTCACTCGTAGAATCTAACACGCAGTAGGGAGTATCGTGCTTATTACTCACGGAAACGAGTCAGTAGATATTATAGCAGAAGCACATGTTATTTTCATGTATGAACAGCAAAATCGAGAGCCTAATCGTTGGAGAATGACCCTACCTTCCTCGGGAGCCGTCCAGCTGAGACAATAGCTTCACCTACCCAGTTATTCCGATAGTCACACCACGTATTCCACGAGTCAATCCGCTGAACACTGTTGCCAATAGTCACATTAATTCACGGTTTGAATAGTAAAGTAGAACGTCAAACCATTTGAGAACGTAATCAATTGCTATAAAGTCAAATGTTTTATCGAAGGCTTTACCTTCCGAAATAGTAACCCGCTGTATCGAGATTATAACTTAATGTTCAGAGAAAAAATTAATATTCCATTCAGTGACAGCCACCATAACTTCATGTATGAATTAGAAGATTGATGGTCAACCTGATCGAGAACGTTGCCACCTTCTGAGAGAGACCAACGTCTATGTCAGTAGCTGCACTTATACTGTGATCTCGAGAGTCGAACCTTTCGTTCCTGGTGCATATCCGCTGAAATGTAATGGCAATAGACACCTTAAATCACGATATGATTAGTAAAGCAGGCCGTCAACCCGTTGCAGATCGGTACCCAGTGGTATTGATTTTTGCCGAAAGCCTTCCCGAAGATAACCAGCGCTACCGGGAGTATAACTTCGTGTTCAGAGGAAGATATTAGTATACATTTTACTGGCTGGCACATTAATTTCATGCAAGAATTGGAATATCGAGGGACAGACCGCTGCAGAACGGCAACACCACCTTAAATGTGGGGAGAGGAATTACGACCGGAATGCTTGATGGACTCTCCTTATCACATGATAGGCGATGCTACTGACTATGCCGTTCTACTCTCAAGGAAGATGGTCACGTTCTCGAAGCGTTTGACCCTCGATCTTCTGATTCAAACATGGAATTAAGCTGCCCGTCAACCAAATGTACACTAATTTGTTTCTCTTATCACGAAGTCGTACTCGCGATACAGGGGCATACATTATAGGAAGATAACGTAGTCGGCAAAAAGAATGACTTTATTACAATTTGAAATATTCGCCGTCTATTGGGCTCCCTACTTTATAGCTTATGCCGAGAATTCAGGTGCCAATAGCCAATGTTGTACAGGGGATATTCTCCTAGTATTTCTGCTTTGGCTCTCGACATTCCAGGATAGGACATGGTATTCACTTAACCGTTCGTCTGTCAATGAAGGTGGTAACGTTCCCGAACGGTTTGTCCCTCCAACTTCAAATTCGGACTTGAAATTAAGATGCCCGTCACCAAAATGTATTCCTATTTGCTTCTCCGAACACGAAGTAATACCACGTATATAGGGGGTTATCATCTCCGGTGGTGAGATCTTCTGTAAAGCGTATAACTTTATACAATCAGGTAACTCTCTACAACGGTATAACCGTCTGCTTTTATATTCAATCCGAGAATTAAGGTGTTTATTGACAATACTGAATGGGGTATTTACTCCGGGAGTAGCTAGTTTTGCTCTCGGAGTCCCAGGATACGTGAAGCTATTAACTTAGCCTTTCGAATACCAAAGAAGGTGGTTACATTATCGACCAGTTTGCCTCTCGATCTTCCAATCCACGCATGAGATTAGGGTGCCCGTTTCTAAAATGTGAACTAATGTGTTTTTCTGAGGACAAAGTTATACTCTCGATACGGCGTGTTAGGTTCTGGGTAGGAAAGGCTTTCTGTAAAAGTTTGACTCTACCTACATCAACAGGTAAACTTTTACACAGGTTGGGCGCTCTATCTTAATATTCACGCTGTGAAATATGGTGTCCGCTGCCTGTAGTGTACACCGAATTGTCTCCCGGAATACCTTCCTTGTCCTTCGAAATCACAGGATAGTTGAAGCTATTGATCTAGAAGTTCGGTTCCCGAAGAAGGTGGTAACGTTGTGGAACAGTTTGACCCGCGCTCTTCTAATTCGTAAATGAAATTAAGGTGTACGTCACAAAAGTGTATACTGATTTGTTTCCTTGGTCTCGAAATTATTATCTCAATGCAGCGAGTTGTATTCTCAGAAGGTAAGGCCTTCGGTAAAAAGAGTGACCCTATACGAATTTTCAATGGTCTCCGACAGCTTGTATCTCTGCTTTAAAATTCATACCGTGAATGATGGTGTCGACAGCCTATATAATGCAGCGGATTTATACCCCTAATGACTCCATGAATCCCGGAATCACAAGATAGGTGAAGGAATTGCCTTATCTATGCGACTCTCAATGAACGTGGTAACGATGTCGCACGGTATAACATTCGATCTTCTAAATCATGAATGAAATTAAGGTGCTCGCCACTAAAATGTATATTAGTTTGTTGGTCTGAGTACGTAGTTATACTCTTGATACAGAGGGATAGCTTCTCGGATGGTAAGGCTTCGTTTAAAAGTTTTACACCCTTCCAACGGGTAATGCGCTGCAACGGTTTGAGTGTTTACTTTAATATTTAGTCCGCGAAATAGCGTGGCTAGTACGCACACTGAAATGCAGAGCTTCTCGCGGGATGCCTGATTAGACTCTCGGAATCACAGGAACGGTGTAGTTATTGACTTAGCCATTCGTTCCTCAAAGAAAGTGGTAACGTTCTGGAACTGTTTGAACCTCGATCTTCTATTTCATTCACGAAATTAAGGTGCACGGCGCTAAAATGTTTACTCGTTTGGACCTCTGTACACCAGGTTATACTCTCGATCGTGCTAGTTAATTCTTCGGCGGGTAAGGTCTACAGTGACGTGTATGACTTTATACCATTTGGTAACGCTCTCAAACAGTTTGACGCCCTACTTCAATATTCAAACCGGGAATAAATGTATCTACTGCCAATACTGCTCAGCGGACTTACTCCCGCAATACCTGGTTTGACTCTCGGAATCACTGGATAGGTGTGGCTATTGACTTTGCCGTTCGTTACACACAGAAGGTGGGAACATCTCGAACGGTTTGACTCCCTATTGTTCTGTTCATACATGACAATGAGGTGTCCATCTGCTAAAGTATCTACTAGTTTGTATCCGTGAGCACTAAGCCAGGCACATGCTGCAGCGGGTTAGGTTCTTGGATGGTATGGTATCTGGTAAAATCGTAGACATTGTACCATCTAGTTATAATCTACAACGGTTTGACTACCTACTTTAATATTCATATCTTATATTATGGTGCCTATTGCCCATAATGATCAGCGGATTCACTCCCGGAATACCTGATTCGAAGTTCGGAATCACAGGCTAGGTGAAGCTATTGACTTAGCCGTTCGTCTCTCAAAGAAGATGGGATCGTTGTCTAACGGTTTGACTCCCAATAATTCTGTTCATATGTGAAAATAATATCTGCTACGACTATAAGGTCTACTATGTTGTTCCCGTGAACAATGAGTAAGACACTGGTTACAGCCGTTTAGATTCTCTAAAGATAAAGTATTCGGTAAGAGGTATTACTTTATACGAATAGGTAACTTTCTCCGACGGTCTGACTCTTTACTTTAATATTCGTACTGTAAATGAAGGTGTCTATTACCAATACTGTTCAGCGCATTTACTCCCGGAATACCTGGTATTACTCGCGGAAACACAGGGTATATGAAGCTATTGACATAGCTCATCGAATATCATAAAAGTTTGCAATGGTCTTGAATGGTTTAACTCTCGATATTCTAATTCCAACATGAGATTATGGCGCCACCACTATAACGAATACAAATGTGACTCTCTAAACAAGAAGTTATACTCTGAACACAGTGGGGTTAGATTCATGGAGGGTAATGCCTTCGGTAAAGCACTAGACATTGAAGCGATTAGTAATGTTCTACAAATGTTCGACGGCCTGCTTTAATATTCATACCGTGAATTGATGTGCCTATTGGCAATACTGTAAAACGGATTTACTGCCGGAATATCTGGTTTGACTTTTGGAGTCTCAGGATATGTGAAGCCATTCATTTGGCCGTTCATCTCTCGCAGCAGGTGGAAACATTTTTGAAATGTTTGACCCTCGATCTTCTAATTCATATATAAAATTAAGGCGCCCGAAACAGAAATGGAGACTAATTTCAATTTCTGAACACGAAGTTATACTCTCGAAAGGGCCGGACGGTTTTTCCGAAAGTGAGACCATCGGTAAGGTGTTTGACTTTATACAAATTGGCAACGCTCTAAAACGGTTTGACGATCTACTTTAATATTCAAACCGTGAATTATGTTGTCAATTGCCAATGCTGTTCAGCGAATTTACTCCCGGAATATCTGGTTGGACACCCGGAATCGCAGGATAGGTCAAGCTATTGACTTATCCGTTCGTCGCTCACTGAATGTGGTAACGATCTCTAACGCCTTGGCCCTCGGTATTGATCTTTACACACAAAGTTGTGTTGCTCGTCCGTCAAAGCATCTACTAATTTGTTTCCGTACACATTAAGCAGTACACTCGCTACACCCGGTTAGGTTCTCGGAAGGTATGGTTTTCGGTAATACGTATATATATAGTAATACTTATACGTAATACTTTATAGCAATTGATAACGTTCTCACACGGTGATACGCATCATTTTAATATTCACTACACGAATTACTGTATCTATTGACAATCCTCTTGAGCGGATTTACTCTCGGATTACCTGGTTTGACTCTTGGTATCACAGGATATGTGAAGCTATTGGCTTAGCTGGGCGAAACTCCAGTAATATGGTAACTATCTCCAACGGTTTGACACTCGAGTTTGCTACACAAACATGAAAATTAGGTCTACCTCTGTCAAAATGTCTACCCATTTGTTTTTGCGTGAACAATTAGCAAGGCATCCCCTACAGCGGGTTTTGTTCTCGGAAGACAAGGTATTCTGCATAAAGAATGACGTTATACCAATTGTAAAAGTTCTCCGACAGTTTTAATCTCTGCCTCATTCTTCAGAACTTGAATTAATGTGCCTAATGCCTATAGTGTTCAGCGGATTTACTCCCGGAATACCTGTGTTTTACTATCGGAATCACAGGGTAGGTGGAGTTACTGACTCAGTTGTGCGTGTCTCAAAGAAGGTGGTAACGTTCTCGAACGGTTTTACCCTCGATCTTCCAACTAATACATGATATTAAGGTGGCCGCCACTAAAATGTAAGTTGTTACACTCCCGGCACAGCTAGTTAAGCCGTCGCTGGGCGAGGTCATGAGTAAGGCGATTGACATTGTACCAATCGCTAACGTTCACAAAATTATTGACCCTCTAGTTTAAATTCAAACCGTGAATTAAGGTGTCTGTTTCCTGTACTGAACAATGCATTTAATCACGTAGTACCTGGTTTCACATACCGTTCACATACGGCTTAGCGCTCTATTTTAATATTCAAAGCGTGAATTAAGGTGTCTATTCCCGATAGTGTTCAGTGGGTTTACTCCTGTAAAGCTGACTGATTCTCGGAATACCTGGTTTGCCTATCGGAATAGCGTGATAGGTGAAGTTATCGACGTAGTCGCTCGACTCAAAAAGATGGTGGGATCGTTCTAGAACGATATGACTCTCGCATATTCTTTTCACAAATGAAAATAAGTAGTCCTTCTGCTAAAATGCCTACTAATTTCTTTCCATGAACACTCAGCTAGGCACTCGATATAGTGGTACAGGTTCTCGGAAGGTATTGTATTGGGTAAAAAGAGTTACTTTATTTTAATTGATAATCTTCTACGGCGATTTGACTCATTACCTAAATATTTATAACACGAATTAACGAGTCTATTGCCAATTGTGTAGAGCGCATTTTCTCCCGGAATATCCGGTTTTAGTTTCGGGAATCACAAGATAAGTGAAGCTATGGGCTTATCTGTTTTACTCTCAAGGAACGTGGTAGCGTACGCGATCGGTTCGAAACTCGATCTTCTAAATCATACATGAAAATAAGGTGCGCGACACGATCATGTATTATAGTATGTTGCTCTGAATGCGAAGTTATAATTGGGATACAGCGGGTTTGGTTTTCTGAGTGTAAGGTTTGCAGTCAAACGTTTGACTTTGTACCATTTGGTAACGATCTCAAACGGTTTCACGCTCTACTTTAATATTCAAACTGAGAATTAAGGTGTCTATTGCCAACACTCTCAAGCGGACTTACTCCCGGAATACTTGCTTTGACTCTCCGAATCGGAAGATATGTGAAGCGGTTGTCACACATGTGCGATTCCCTAAGAAGTTGGTAACATTCTGGAATGGTTTGCCTAGCGATCCTCTCATTCATACATGAAATTGAGAGTTCCAACACTTATGTGTGTACTAATTTGTTTCACTGAATACAAAGCAATACACCGCCTGCTGCAAGTTATGTTGTCGGAAGTTAAGGTAATCTGTGGAAAGAATGACTTTATACATAATTGTAATGTTCACCGACATTTTGACTCTCTACTTTGATACTCAAACCGTGAACTATGGTGTCCATTGCCAGTACTGTTCTGCGGATTTTCTCGAGGAACACCTGGTATGACTCTCGGAGACACACGATATTTCAAGCTAATGGCTTAGCCGTTCGAATCTCATAGAAGGTGGTAACGGTCTCGAACGGCTTGACACTGGATCTTCTGATCCATAGAGGAAAGTAAGTTGCCCGTCACTAAAATTTATACTATTTTCCTATTCTGAACACGAAGTCATACTCTTGATACAGCGGGTTTGCTTCTCGGAAGGGAAGGCTTTCAGGTTTGACGCTATGCGAGTAGGTAACGTTCATCAACGGTTTGACGATCTGCTTTAGCATTCATACTGTGAACTAATGAGTATATTGCCAATACTTTTCGGCGAATTTACAACCGGAAAACCTGGATTGACTCTCGGAATCACGGTATTGGTGATGCTATTGGCTTTGCGCATCGACTCGCTAAGACGGTGATATCGTGCGCTAACGATATTGACCCTCGATCTTCTATTTAATACATGAAATTATGGTGCCTGTCACTAAGATTTAGAATAATTTGTTTCCATGTACACGAAGTTATGCTCTGGATGCAGCGGGATAGTTTCTCGTATGGCAAGGTCTTCGGAACAAAGTTTGACTTTATGCAACCTGCTAACGTTCGCAAGCGGTTTCACGCTCAACTTTAATATTCAATCCGTCAATTAAGGTATCTGGGGCCAAAACAGTTCCGCGGAATTAAAGCCGGCATACCTGGTTTGTCTTTCGGAATCACTTGCTAGGTGAGGCTATTGACTTGGACCTCCGACTCTCAAGGACGGCGATACTGTTCACGAACGGTCTGACTCTCGATTTTGCAATTCATATATGAAAATAAGGTATGCTTCAGCTAAAGTAACTACATATTTGATTCCGGGTACACCAAGCAAGGCACTGGCGAGAGCGGTTTAGGTTTTTGGCGGGAAAGGCCTTCGGTAAAAGGTTTGAGTTCATACCAATATGTGACGTCCTACAACGGATTGACTAGGTACTTTGTTATTTAAACCGTGAGTTAAGGTGTCTAATGCTAATACAGTATAATGGATTTACTCCCGGATTAACTGGATTCGCTATCGTAATCACAAGATATGTGAAGCTATTGAGTAAGCCGTTCGACCATCAAGGAAGGTGGTTACATTCTCGATAGGCTTGGCACTGGATCTTCTGATCCATAGAGGAAATTAAGTTGCCCGCCACTAAAATTTATACTATTCTGCAATTCTGACCACGAAGTCATTCTCTCGAAACAGCGGGTTTGCTTCTCGGAAGGTACGCCCTTCGATAAAATGTTTGACTCTGCACCAATATGTATCATTCAACAACGGTTTGACTGTGTACTGTAGAATTTATTCCGTGAATTAGGGTGTCTAATGCCTATGCAGTACAGGGAATATATTCCAGGAATACGTGGATTGACTCTCGGAATCACTGGATAGGTGAAGCATTTGATTTAGCCGTTCGACACTCAAAAAAAGTGGTAACTTTCTCGAACAGATTGACTCTTGATTTTGTAATTCCTACATGGAACTAAGGTGCCCATCACTAAAATGTATACATGAGTGTTTCTCTCGACACTAAGTTATTTTCTCGTTACGGCGGGATAGCTTCTTGGAAGGGAAAGATTTCGGTAACTGGTTTGGCGCTTTGCGAGTAGGTATAGTTCTCCGTCGGGTTGACCTTCTACTTTTATGTTCAAACCGTGATAAAGGTGTCTACGGCCAATACTTTTAAGTATATTTACTCTTGAAATACCTGGTATGACTCTCGGAAGAACGGGATATGTGGCGCTTTTGGCTTAGCTGTTAGGATATAGAATGTGGTAACGGACACTAACTGATTTACCATCGATCATCCAATTCATACATGAAAATAAGATGAAATCACTAGAAAGTATAGTAATGGTATTCCCTGAATACGAAGTTATACTCGCGGTACAGAGGGTTAGTTTATCGGAGGATATGAACTTCGGTTAATCGACACGTTTGACTATAGAGCAATTGGTACCGTTCTCAAATGGGGTGACGTTATATTTTAATATGCAATCCGCGGATTAAGGTATCTGTTGTTCACTGTACACATCTGTACAGCGCACTTACTCCAGAATTACCTGGTTTGACCATCGGAATCATCGGACACGTAGAGCTATTGGCTCTTCCGTTCGAATCTCAAAGAAGGTTGAAAAGTTCCTGAACGGCTTGGCACTCAATCTTCTAATTGATACGTCAGGTTAAGGTGCCATTGACTGAAATGATTACCAATTTCGATCTCTGAACACGAAGTTGTTCTCCCGAATCGGCAGGTTAGCTTCTCCGAAGGTTAGTCCATCGGTAAAGTGTTTGACTATATACCAGTAGGCAATGTTCTATAACTGCGTGGCGGTCTGCTTTTATATTCAAACCGTGAGTTAAGGTGTATCATGCCTATGCTTATCAGCGGATTTACTCCCGGAAGACCTGGTTTGACTCACGGAATCACAGGATGTTAAAGCTATTGACATCGCAGTTCATGTCTCACAGAATGCGGATACCTTCCCTAACGGTTTGACACTCAGTTTTCTAACTCATACAGGAAATTAAGGTGCCCGTCATTAAAATGAATACCAATTCGTCCCTTTGAACATCATCTTATACCCTCGATACAGCGTGTTAGATCTTCGGAGGGTAAGATCTTCCGTAAACCGTCCGACTTTATAGCAATTGGTGACCCTCACAATCAGTTTGACGCTCTACTGTATTATTCAATCCGTGAATTAAGGTATCTATTGCCATTACCGTAGAGCGCATTTACTTTCGGAATACCTATTTCGACCCTCGGAATCCAAGCATAGGTGAAGCTATTGACTTAGCCGTACGTCTCTCAAAGAAGTTGCTAGCGTTCTCGCAAGGTTTGACCCTCGACCTTCTGATTCAAACATGAGGTTTAAGATCCTGTCACTGAAATGAGTACAAACTTCATTCTCTGAACACGGAGATATACTCTCGATGATACGGGTCAGTTTTGGGAGGTAAGGCCATCGGTAAGGTGTTTGACTTTATGAAAACAGGTAGCGTCCTCAAGCATTTTCACTCTCAACCCTAATATTGAAACTGTGAATTGTGGTGTCCATTGCCAGTACTCTCCGGTGGATATACTACTGGTGTACCTAGTGTGTCTCTAGGAACTACAGGATACGTGAAGCAATTTTGTCTTATGTGTGAATTCACGACGAAGGTGGTAAAGCTCTCGAACGGTTTCACGCTCGATCTTCGCATTCATACATGTAATTAACGGACCCTTCAAAGCAATGTGTACTAAATTGTACCTCTGAGTTCGAAGGAATAGTCTACAAACATCGGGTTAATTTCTCGTAGTGTAAGTCTTTCTGTGAAACTTTTTACATTATCCCAATATATAACGGTCTGGAAATGTTTCGCTCTGTACTTTAATATTAAAACCGTGAATTAAGGTATCCATTACCAATAGTGTACAGCAGATGGACCCCTGGACTACCTGGTTTGACTCACCGAATCACAGGGCAGGTGAAGCTACTGACATAATCATTCGCCTCTCACAGATGGTGGAACCGATCTCGAACGGCGTGACCATCGATATTCTAATGCATGCCTGAATTTAAGGTGCCGCCTCTAAAATGTATTGTAATGAGTTTCTCTAAACACGAAGTTATACTCTCGATAAGGCGGGTGAGGTGCACGGAAGTTACGTCCTACTGTAGAACGATTGACATTATAACAATCGTTAACGTTTTCAAATTATTTACCGCTCTACTTCAACGATCAAACCGTGAAATAGAGTGTCTATTGCCGATCCTGAACTGCGGATTTACTCCAGCAATGCTAGGTTTGACTCTCGGAATCATAGGATAGGTGATGCTATTGACATTGCCGTTCGTATCCCATTGATGGTGCTAACGTTGGCGAGCGGTTCCACACTCGATCATCTTATTCATAATGATATTAACGTCCCCGTCTTTAAAATGTTTACTAATGTGTTTCCCCATACACCTAGCTATACTCTTTATGCGGCGGGTTAGCTTCTCGGACGGTAAGGCATTCGGTAAAACGGTTGACTTAAATAGCAATTAGTAACGTTGTCACACGGTGCGACACTCTATTTTAATATTCATTCCGCGAATTGAGGTATCTACTGTCAATACTGTACATTGTGTTTACTCCCGGTATGCCTGGTTTGACTGACGCAATCGCAGGATGCGTGAAACTATAGACTTAGCGGTTCGTCTCTCACAGAAGGTGGCAACGTTCTTGAACGTTTTGAAGCTCGATGTTCTAATTCATAAATGAAGTTAAGGTGACGTCCCTGAATTGTATACTAATGTGTTTCCCTACACACGAAGTTATACTCTCGATACGGCGGGCCAGCTTCGCGGAAGGTACGGCCTTCGGAGGAAAGTTAAACTCCATACTAATAGGTAAAGTTGTACAACTGTGTGACTCTCTACTTTAAAATCTATGCCGGGAAGTAGGGATTTTAAAGCCAACCCTGTACAGCGGATTCACTCCCGGAATGCCTGGTTTGCCGCTCGGAATCACAGGACAGGTGAAGCCAGTGACTTAGACGTTCGATCCTCAAAGATGGTGGTAATGTTCTGGAATGTTTTGGCCATCGATCTTCTGTTTCATTCATGAAATTAAGGTGCCCGGCATTAATGCGTATACTCATTTGTTCCTATGAACACCTTGATATATTCTCGATACAGCGCGTTATGCTTTCGGACGGTAAGGTCATCAATAAAACGTTTGACTTTATATCAACTGGAACCTTTCTCATATGGTTTGTCGCTCCACTGTAATATTAAGACGGTGAATTAACGCGGTTAATGCCAATACCGTTCAGCAGATTTACTCCTGGAATACCTGCTCTGACATTCGGAATCACTGGATGGGAGAAGTTATAATCTTGGCCGCTCGGCTCTCAAAGATGGTGATTACGTTCTCGAAACGCTTGACCCTCGATCTTCTAATTCATACAATAAATAAGGGTGCCCTTCACTGGAATGTATACTAATTTCGTTCTCTGAACACGAGGTTATACTCACGAATCGGCAGGTAGCTTCACCGAAGGGAAGGAAATCGGTAAAGTGATTGACTCTATACCAATAGGTAACGATCTACAACCGATTGACGGTCTACGTTAATATTCAAGCCGTGACATAAAGTGTCTATTGCCAATACTGTTCAGTCGATTTACTACAGCAACACCAGGTTCGATTCTCAGAATGACTGCATAGATGAAGTTATTGACATAGCAGATCGCCTCTCACAGAAGGTGGCAACGTTTTCGATCTGTTTGACTCTCGATCTTCTAATTCATGCATGAAATTATGGCGCTCGAGACTAAACTATATACTAGCTCCCCCCTCTAAACAAGGTGTTTTACTCCAGATACAGCCCTGTAATTGCGTACTGCAGATCGGAGCGGCATACTGTATGATCATTCTTAATATCATTAGCCTTGACATTGTACCATTTGCATTGTTTCGCAGATTTCTTTTTATCTCTACCTACTGTAACTTACTAATTTGATATTATTGATATTTTTTCAAAATTTTCAATTTTTACTATGAAAAGTTGTATCTCTCTGGTATAGTGTCTTTGGAATTAGTTGAGTGTACGTTTGTGACATTATGTCATTATACTTATTGTTATTTTATACGTTTGTCTGTATATGTTCCTGCCCTGCCCTAGCAATCACGTCTGACGAAGACATCTTCCTGCGTACAGCAGATCGGAGCGTCACTACTGGATGGTCTTCGTTAATTTCGATGACCACTATATTGTACCGTATGCATGATTTCCCAGTCTTTCATTCATTTATACGTACTACAATTTACTGACATATTTTCAATTTTTTCAAAATTTTCAAATTTGAATTTACAAAATTTGTATTTCATATGAACAGTATCTCTGGAGTTATATATATATGTACGTTTCTAACAATATTTTGTTGTATTTGTTGTTGTATTGTTTGATTGTCTGTATACATACCTACGCTCTTGGAGCGACACGAATGGAGTGGTCTTGCAGTAGCGCTCGGTAGAACCAAGCGCCACAACTGTTGTTAATTTCATTAACCGAAAAATTGTACCGTAAGCATTCTCTCACAGTTTTCCATTTATTTCTATATACTGTAGTTTACTGTTGTGGTATTTTAGATTCTCTGCAAAATTTTCATGTTTATAATTACGAAAATTTTATTTTTTAGGAAAAGTGAGTTTTGAATTAGTTGAGATTACGATTATGACAATATCTTGGTATGCTTGCTGTTATTTTATAGGATTTTCTCTTTACGTGCAAACGCCTCCAAAGCGACACGACAGGAGTGGACTTGCAGTTACTTAAGTTATATCGGACCGACACTGCACTATGGTCTCTGTTAATTTCTTTAACCTCAATCTTGTACCGTGTGCATTCATGCGTAAATTTCTACTCATTTCTTCGTATTGTAATTCACTTTACCGATATTTTCGATTTTTAACAACATTCTCAGTTTTTATTTTAAAAAATTGTATATTTTGGTAATGTGGCATTGGAACTAATGGAGTGTACATTTATGACAATATTATTTTAAACTTTTTCTTATTTTATATGATTGTCTGTTTACGTACCTACGCTGGCGAAGTGACGCGACTGGCAAGGCCTTGTAGGTTCGTACTGCAGATCGAAGCCGCACTACTGGATGGTCTTCGTCAGTTTCTTTAACCTTGATATTGTACCGTATGCTTATTTTCCCTGTGTTCCATTTGTTTATACATACTTGAATTTTCGGTTATGATATCTACGATTTTTCTTCAAAGTTTTCAATCTTTATTTTTGAAAATTGTATTTCCCATCATAGGAGCCATAGGAATTACCTCAGAGTACGTTTATGTCGTTATTATGTTAAACTTATTGTTATTTTATACGATATTGTGTACACGTACCTACGCTTCCGGAACGTCACGGCCGGAGTGATCCTGTATTTGCGTTCGCTATATCGGAGCGACACTGCTGTATGGTGTTTGTTAATTTCTTAACGTTGATATTGTACCGTATGCATTATTTCGCGGATTTCTATATAATTCTACGTACTGTAATTTACTGTTATGATATTTTGGAGTTTTTTAATAATTTCCAGTTTTTAATTGCAAAAAATGTATTTCATAATAAAAGTGTCTCTGAAGTTTGTCAAGCTTGCGTTCATAACAATATTTCGTTAATCATACTGTACTTTTATGTGATTGGTGTATACATACTTGCGCTGTCTGAGCGACGCGGTAGGAGTTGTCTTATAGCTGCGCACGGTATATCGAAGTGGCGCCACTGGAAGGTCTTCGTTAATTCCTATTACAATGATTTTTTACCGTATGTAATTTTTATGCGTCTTCCATTTATTTCTGCATACTGCAATTAACTGTTATGGCATTTTCGTTTTTCTTCAAATTTTCCAATTTTTAATTTCAAAAATTGTATTTCGTATCAAAAGTGTCATTAAAATTAGTTGAGTGTACGTTCATGGCTATGAATTGTAAAAAATATTGTTATTTTATATGATGTGTACGTACGCTCCCGAGCGACACAACTGTCAATGTCTTTTAGTTGCTTACGGCAGAACGGAGCGGCATACCGGATGGTCTTCATTAATTTCTTTAACCTTAATGTTGTACCGCNTAGTTGCGTACGGCAGAACGGAGCGGCATACCGGATGGTCTTCATTAATTTCTTTAACCATAATGTTGTACCGCACGCGATCTTTCGCTATTTCCTGTTTATCTCTACATGATGTAGTTTATCGGTATGATATTTTCAATATTTTCAATTTTCAATTTAATAAATTGTATTTCATAATAAAAATTTCTTTCGAATTAGGTTAGTTTAGGTTTATGCTAATATCAGGTAAAATTCTTTGTTATTCTTAATGATTGTCTGTATGCGTACTACCGCTCTCGCAGCTACACAACTGGCGATGTTTTGTTCTTGCGTACGGGAGATCGGAACGGCATATTGGATGGTCTTCGTTAATTTCCTTAACCACAATGTTGTACCGTACACATGCATTTGCCCTTTCCATTTATTTATACATACTGTAATTTGCTGTCATGATATTTCCCATTTTTTACCTAATAATCAATTCTTTTAGTAATAGATTGAGTACCATCCTAAAAGAGTCTTCGGAATTATTTTAGTGCACGTTTATGACGTTATTTTGTTTTAGCAGTTATTTCATATGATTGTCGGTATACGTACCCAGGCTGCCGGAGCGTCACGAGTGGAATGGTCTTGTAGCTGCGAACGGTAGATCGAAGCGACGCAATTGAATAGTCTTCATTAATTTCTTTATCCATTGTATTGTACCTTATGCATTCTTTCGCGGTTTTCTATTTATTTCTACAAACTTCACTTTACTGTTGTGATATTTTCAATTTTCTTCTAAATTTTCTCTTTGCACTTTAAAAAATTGTATTTTTCAGGGAAAGAGTCTTCGGAATTAGGTGAGTGTACATTTATTCCATTATTTTGTTAAATATAGAGTTACTTTATATGATTGTCTGTATGCGTAAATACGATGTAGGAGCGACACGTTCGGCAAGGTCTTGTAATTGCGTACGGAGGAACGGAGCGTCACTGCTAGATGGTCTTCGATATTCTCGTTATCCTCCATTTTGTAACGTATGCATTCTTTCCCAGTTTCCTATTGATATACAAATTCTCTCGTTTAATGTTATCATATTTTCGATTATTCCGAAACATTAAATTTTTATTTTAAGAAATTGTATTTCACAGTAATAGTGCCTTTAGAGTTTGTTGAGTGTACGTTTGTGTCATTATTTTCTTAAACTAATTGTTATTTTATATGATTGTCTCCATACGTACTTACGCTGTCGAAGCGACTCGAATGTCGTGGGCTTGCGGTTGCGTAGTGCAGATGGAACCAGCACCACTGGACGGTCTACGTCAATTTCTTTAACTATATTATTGTCCCGTACGAATTCTTCCTTCACAGTTTTGGGATGTATTTCTGCATACTGCTATTCACTGTTTTGGTACTTTCGACATTCTTCGTAATTTTCAATTTTCATGAAGAGAATTGATTTCCTTAGTAAAAGTGTCTTTGGAATTAGGTGAGTGTACGATTATCACATTATTTTGATAAACTAGTTTTTACATAATATCAATGTCTTTATACGTAACTACGCTGGTGGAGCGACACGACAAGCGAGGTGTTGTAGTTACGTTTGGAAAATCGGAGCGGCACGCCTGAATGGTCTTTGATAATTTCATAAGTCCTTGATTTTGTACGGTCTGCATTTCTTGCAGTTTTCCATTTATTTATAGATACTGTAATTGACTGTTATGATATTTTCGATTCTTCCAAATTCTCAAATTTCAAATTACAATAATTTACTTTTTAGGAAAAGTGTCTTTGGAATTAGTTAAGTGCACGTTTATGAGTATATTTTGTTAAATTCTTGGTTATATTAAAGGATTGCCTCCATTCGTATCTACGCTTCCGGAGCGACACCGCTAGAGCAATCCTATAGTTGTGATTAATAGATCGGAGCGACACTGCAGTATGGTCTTCGTTAACTTCTTGAATCTTGATATTGTTCCGTCTGCAATCGTTCGCAGTTTTCTATTTGCCTTTACATACTGTAACTTACTGTTTTGATATTTTC